>JAPCWY010000002.1:10000-105000 GCA_028455895.1 Rhodomyrtus tomentosa
CCACGCATCAAACCCCAAGTCCCAAGCCCCAAGCCCCAAATCCCGAGAGCCTCAAACCCTAAAGCCTCATGCCCTAAATCCCTATAGCACTAAGCCCCAATGCCCTAGGCACTAAGCCCCAAGCCCCGAACCCCAAGACCCCAAGACCCAAACCCCAAAACCTGAGCACCAAGTCCTAAAACCCAAACCCCAACCCTCTAAACTCGAAACCCTGAAACTCGAAACCCTATCCCAAACCCCAAACCCAAAACTCTAATCCTTAAGCCCTAAGCCATGAACTCTAAACCCTGAACCCAATCCCCAGGCTTCAAGAACCAAAGCCGCACAACCCCAAGCTCTAAAACCCTAAAGCCCTCAAGCCCTCAAGCTTAAACTGTCACGCCCCGAACCGGACGAGCACTCGAGCATCCCATTGAGCCGTTACTTATTCAAACTCCAGGATCCAACGGCCAATAACTTACAACTCTTTCCAAAATATGCACGCGAAAGCGATGCCAACTCCAATCATATAAATACAACAACATCCGATGACTTAGGATAGATACACCAAAATCTCATTAAGCAATTCCTTCCATTAGTTCAATTCCTATTCTTTCAACTAGAAGTACATTCCCATTATCACAAAAGGTAAATCCATTCTAAATACAATTGGTCCATTATCTCTTCAAATGTCAATCCTTGACAAGCTCGTGTTTCCTTCGCCTAGAATCTGAAAAATATAAGCCCCCACTGGGGTGAGATATAAATCTCAGTAAGGTGGGTCCTAACCCTAGTTTAGGCCAACCGTTCACTCAAGCAGTCATATATTCAATAATTCAAACTCATAAACTCATGGACATATCCAGTACAAATCAATAAAATAACAACATGACATTTCACTACAACCGTCTCCTCTTGCCTGCCTTAATTTTCAGCCAGCGATAAATCGCATCAGGCTGATCCATGTAAACGCATCGGTCCGTCATCGGCAACCCGCGTAAACGCATCAGGTTCTGATGAATCTCCAAGCAAAATCATCATCTCATAAATTTTGTCTCGCGAACAGTTCGCATCAGGACTGTCGCTATCTCAACCTCGCGATCTCGTCGCATCAGGGCGCCACGCAACATCAACTCCACCCCGCGATCTTGTTGCATCAGGATATTCTCACACCTCCGTCCCGTAAATAGCTCGCATCAGGACTGTGGCTAGCTTAATCCCGCGATCTCGTAGCATCAGAGCGCCATAAATCATCAACCCCACCCCGCGATTTCGTCGCATCTGGGTATACATCTCCTGCCCCGCGTCTCATACGCCTCAGAACCTCTCCATCCCGCGAATAATTCACATCAGGACCGCGGCCAACTCAACCCCGCGATTTCATCTCATCAGGGGGCCACTCAATGTCAACTCCACCCCGCGATCTCGTCGCATTAGGGTATCCATCTCCCATCTCGCGTCTCACACGCCTCAGGGGCTCGCCATGTTATGCTCATGCCATATTACTTCACTTCATTTCACATACAAACACAGGTGCAACTCAAGCACAATTGACACTCATGGCATGCAAGGCAAATCAACGATATCTAGACATGGCAAACGACTCAGGCATAGATAATGTTATACACAACCATCCTATAACATTTTAGAATACAACCAAGCTACCCACTTGAACAAATTCTCATAATTCATTCTATTTAACCTTCGATTCACCCAATTAAGTCCAATCTTTCTAGCATAAGGTTAGGAATTCCCTTACCTTGGGTTTAATTACACAATTTACTCCTCTTGAGCCCCCAAAGTTTCGGCCCTCAATGTCCAAGACCGAACTTGTCGCACAACCTAATAAAATTCAATCAATTCATTAATTCCAAGTCCAATTCAACCATCCATGCATCCTAATCGTCCATCGCACAATCCTCAACATCTTAACATATTCTAATCACCAATTTGAGACTCAAATCATCCATCATTAGCCCCCTCACAGATTCGATTTGCATAAAATCGAAACGGGCTATGTTCGATTTTGTGTAAACCGAATGTCTCCATGCCTAATTCTCCTCCAAATTCATCATTTAACCCTCATCCTACCTCTTAGCATGTCTATCTAAGGGTTTAGGGGTCTCACCAAAGATTTGAAGCCGTTTGGTCGCCAGAAACTCGTCGAACCTCGCCGGATTCCTCAAGTCAGTTTGCTCGGTAGATTCTGGGCAAAGTTCACAAGGCCAGTTCGTGCTCAAAATCTTATCAAATTAAGCCCCAATTTTTACCACAGATTCCTACACGTCTCTACTAGATCTTCACAAAATTTAGCTCCAAAATTCCAACATTTCGATCTCCAAAATGATCAAAAATGTTACCTACTTCAGGTTGGAGTAGATTCTGTCGGCTCTCCAGAGAATCTCTGTTCAGGACTCCTCGGTGCTCTAATCGATCTTATTCTTATTCAAGGATGTCGGCAAGACGTAAAGCTTCATCAGTGTGGTCGGTCGATGGCCGAATGGTGGTCAGAGACTGGCGTCAGAACGACCGAACAGCAGCTCCAGTTCTGGTCATCGGCGCAAAATGAAGAGGGAGAAGTTGATGGAGATTTTTAGTGATGAGTGAGTTGTGGCCGGTCAAAATGATTGAGGAGAGAGAGAGAAGACTTATATACAAGCTTGGGTCAAAGGAAAAGAATGGTAGGTGGCCAAAAGTTGGTATGACCATGCCTTGTCCATCTCTTGACACTTGGCCATTTGTCTTTTCCAAGGTGATCCAATGACCCGTGTTCCTTCTTATTTTCGGCAGCCTTTAGGAGGGTTCATTGACCAAATTGCCCTTCTTGAATTGCTTGGGTAAGGCTCTAAGCTTGAGGGCAAAAGGGTCATTTTACCTCCGACGTTCAGAACGTCGTTTTTCTCGTTTCAGAATCCTTCGATAGGGCGACGATCAATCCAATTAACGTTGAAATTCTTGATTTTCTATTTTCAATCTTTCAAGACTCGTTTCTGATAGTTTTTTCTATCAGACGTGGTTCCAGTCTATCCCGAACCGACGAGCGACTTTTGCAGACATTATGCATATCGACCTCGTGATTCACATCACGTTTAGGGCTCATCAATTCTTGACGACTTTAGTATTCATGTAATTGTGAGGGTCTATCACTAGTTCCCTCAATAATCCTTATGGCCAAAGCGCCGTTTCCTATCCGAGTTCCTTAGGTCCACGTATCTCGTCTCGCGTTACTCTTTTTCTTTTGGTCAGTCTACTCGAATTGATCATATTCGAGCGGAATACGACTGAAATACATCTCTAGATATACACTTCTCATCAATGAGTTTGAAATTGCCTGACAATCAAAATGTCACAAAAACCCTAAGCCCTAAACCCCTAAAGCCCCATGCCTCTAAGCCTTAAACCCCTAAAGCCCCATGCCCCTAAACCCTCAAACCCTCAAACTCTGAACCCCGAACCCTAAAATCCTAAACCTTGAAACCCTGCAACCATGAAACTTGAAACCTTAAAACCCTAGAACCCCTAAAACTCGAAAACCCTAAACTTTGAAACCCTAAACCTGAAACCTAGGCCTTAAGCCTTAAGCTCTAGGCCCTAAACCTTAAACCCTAAAACCCTCGAAACCCTAAACCCCTGAAACCCTAAACCCCTAAAACCCTCGAAACCCTAAACCCCTGAAACCCTAAACCCCATAAACCTCCAACACCCCAAACCCTAAGCCCTAACCCTTAACTCCTAACCCTAAGCCCTAACCCTTAACTCCTAACCCTAAGCCCTAAAACCCTAAACCCTAAATTTCTAAACCCTAAACCCTCTAGACTTGGCAGTGGATGTCATTCAAAAAGAGATTATTGATATTTGTGATTGACCTGTTTGGCGTGTTTTGTAGTTGGCATCACGTGATTGTATGGTTAAGTTCTAATTGCAAGATTAGATGGCGTATGGGTTCTATACCCAATTGAATTGATGCCTTCTGAGATTGAGATAGCCTATCGTGTCTGTGACAGAGTGGCAGATGCCTCTATACTTAAATTATGAACGATTGACTCACTAAAGTTATTCCTTGAATGGTTGTTTGATGTTGGCCTAGTTGATGCTTACTTAGCAATTGGTTGTTAATTGAGGAATTACCTCGTTGAGACTGGCTTGACGTGTGGTTGCTGCTTAAGGATGATTTAGAATCCTTGGATAATTGGCAAGTAGTTGAAATTACCTAAGAACCTCTGGATGGTTAATGGATAATAACAGATGATGAATGAGTAGCCTGAGACTGCTAGATTTGAGTAGATGACTTAAATCTTTGATTCCTTGAGGGAATTATAGTGGTTCAAGTGATAGAAGAACCTGATAAGGTTGAACAATCAAAGTATGGTCACTAGAGGAACATTTAATCCACTTATGCAAGATATAGGAAGATCCAAGAATTGAGAAAGATCGTGAGTACTGAAAGAGCATATGGCTCGATCTTGTTAATTGTACGAGACCCAAGAGTTGAAAGGGTCATGAGGACTTTGAATGAAAATGGAAAAAGTAGATGGGTAGGCAGACTCGAGAAGGAGTTGCCATGATTGCCTAAGTCACTAAGGTGACTGATGGTAGTACCGATGAGTTAAGTGATGAAAGTCATGAGAAAGGTGACTCTGAGACTACTCATTTTTTTAATTGAAAATGTGGAAAAGAACCACGAGAGTTTGAATGGTTTGTGAAATGGATCATGAGATTGAGATCGACTAAGGTATGATAGGGAAAATGATCCTGAAACTGCCTTTCTCTAGATTGAGAATTTAAAAGGAAACCTTAAAGATTTTTGGTACACTGAAGAAAGAAAGTGACCCTGGCAGTTATTAGCCTTAAAAGACTATTGATGATTGGTCAAAGGTCACCAAAGGAAGAATTCCCTAGAAGGTATAATACCTCATTTAGATCGCCTTCGGCGGATTACTTGATAGGAAGCACCACTCTGAAGCTACTCGAGAGCAAAGGTTGCTCGAATCCTGATAATACTGTGAGAATCTGAAGATGGTCGATTAATATGAGACAGAGTTTTCAAGGTCATCTAAGAGTGCTAAGGGTGGTCAAGGACCCTTTGAATGAGACGTGAAGTTCCTGAGTGGATCTGAATTTGAAAGCCTTATAGCTAGTTATTATTCCTAACACTGAGGAATTGTAATGGCTTTTAATGGAAGGAGTGGATGATTAGAAGAAATATGAGCAAGAGAACTCCCAGTCATAGATTACGAGCAAAGAGATGTTCATCATGGAATATGGAACGCGCCTATGAGAAACAGCCATGCCTTGGCGTTAGGCTCATAATGAGAGATTGACATTTCATTTCTTCCGTCGTGGGGAAAAATTAAGGAAAGAGTTATGTCAGTTTTCTGACCTTGTTGATTAAAATGGGATTGATTGAAGTTGAATCGGAATCCCAAGAAGTGGTATTGCGAGTTATCACCCCTAAAGAGTAGGGCATTATTCTTAAAGGGGCGTTTGGGCCATAAGATGGTCGTTTATGGAAAAAGAGTGAATGGACTTGATGGTCCTAATTACTTGCAATTTTAATGAATTGATGAATAAGCAAAAATAGTGCTTAGATTGTAATCGCAATGCGGCTTGAGGTAGTCGAATTGAGCATCTGAAATATAGATTTGTGGAGACGGAGGAAAAACCTCGACTCTTTAGAAACCTTGCCACTTGAGGTGACTGAGCTGTTGAAAGAAGAATGACAAGTGTGTTGGCATCTGAATCCTGGAGTAGAAATTCTGTTGTTGGTATAAACTCCAAGATTGATGTCCTATGAAATAAGAAGGACAAGGCAGATTCGAAGTAAGGGAATGCCACTGAAATGTATGGTTTCCTTTAGAGGGTAAAAGACCCTAGTTTAGAAGGAAGAGAGAATCCTAATTGCCTTGTATTAAGGTTGAACGTCTAAACCAAGAATGAAGACGCAGAACTCGAATAAATGGAATTGAGACAAGGTCGCATTAGCTGGTTATGGAACCAAGAGGTTAAAACACTAATGCCTAAAAGAGTGACAAAAATGTACAAAATGCTATGTGGTTTAATTGGAAATCCACGAGAATAGAGAGCCAAGATATGAGCTTTCAAGTGGATAATATGAAGGACAGTTTGAATGATCTGACACCTAGTGGTAAGAAACTAATGACAGTCAGATTAAGTACCCAAGGGATAATTGGATTGATTGTTACCGTCTTAAGAGACGATGATCGGACTCGTTTAAGGAGTCGTGAGGAATATAATAAGCCCTTGAGGCATCCTATGAACCCTAAGAGAACACTCGCCATATGCTCAGTTTGAGTAGCATGAGCTGTAGGCTCAATAAGGTAAAATTCCTTGGCCAACTAGTTCTGAGAAGTGGAATCCCTATAAATCCTCAAAGGTTAGAGATGGCAAAGGACTAACTAAGGCTGACGTGAGCCACAGAGGCTTGAGACTTCCTAAATCTCATATATTATAATGGTTTGCTATAGACGTCATGAGAAGATTTTTGCAGAAGAGTTATTCCATTAAAGGATTGGACTAGGAATGAAGTATGGCGCGAGTGGATAAACGAATATGAAAAGGAGCCCCAAGCACTCAAGCCTAGTTGGCGATTGTGCTGATATTGGTGCTTCCATTGGGAAGTGAAGGAAAGTGGGAGTTACGATGACGTGACACGAAAGGGACATTAGAATGTGAAATAGTGCAACATGGAAATTTGTCCCTTTTGCATTATGGCCATAAGACTTCATGAGTGGGAGTATCTAATGCATGATCGAAATCGGTATACAACCACCCCTGCGGCGAAGTTTGGGAAACCTTGAAGTTCCAGGGACAAGGAAACGCGCCCATGTACGAAAGGGTAGCTTAAAGAGAGAATCGAATGGGAAGTTCATAGGAAGGATCATGGCATTTATGGTGACTGCACAAAGGTGTACCAAGACTTACTTTGGTACTAGAAATGATGGAATGGAAGTGAAGAAAATCAAATGTGTAGTTGTAAGTTGGTGGATGAGCGGGTCATAGAAAAGTCTCGAATTGAATCGAGGACGCACTACTAAGGACTCAATCATG
Source organism: Rhodomyrtus tomentosa (assembly GCA_028455895.1). Taxonomy (NCBI): domain Eukaryota; kingdom Viridiplantae; phylum Streptophyta; class Magnoliopsida; order Myrtales; family Myrtaceae; genus Rhodomyrtus; species Rhodomyrtus tomentosa. Next base: position 17,048 of record JAPCWY010000002.1, read on the forward strand.
AGTTTGCCTAAGAAGTTGGGACGACTATGGTTTGGACAGCTCAGGTTAAGATAATGTAACTAGTGCGTTCCTGACGATATGAAAAGACATTTGAATTGGATGATTATGCCCAAAAGGTGGAAGCACCAAAGAGTACGATATCATGAAGGTTTGGTAATGAACGTGATAGGAAAGGATCTTGAATCTACTACGACGTCCTGGAAAAGCTTTCTGACGGGGAATGTGAAAAGCGAGAGTATCGTCTGATGTACATATTATCCCCGAATCAAGAAATAAATTGAAAAGAAGATCATAATGTTCGATGGTGTACAATCGACAAATGTTAAGAATGTCGAAGAGAATGGAGAAAAGCAAATACAAGTCGAGCACTAAGGGAAACAAGTCCTAGAGGAGGATGACTTTTATCGGAAAAGACAAATGAGAACGTCAAGTGATGGAATGAGTTATCTTGGAGAGTGGGAATGCGATGAGGTGTCCGTACCCCATAAGGTTGGAGAATGAAAAGGCTGTAAATTTCGAGGACGAATTTTCTTTAAGGGGGAAGAGTTGTGACATTTCGAATTTCGACCCCTCTCGAGGCTATGGATGGAAAGATATCGATCGGTGTGTTTTAGTTATAACTCGCTCGGAGTTGACCACTCTCGAGTTAACTGACCGAAAGAAAAAGACTGACGTGAAGTCAGATACGTGGACTTCGAAAATTTGAATGAGAAAAGGCACTTTACCAAAAGGATTGTCGAAATGATATTTTAGGCCAGTATATATCGATCTAGGAAAGATCATGGAATGCCTTGCTAGCGTTATACGTTGGAACACAGGTGATTCCGCTTAATCAATGTATAATTTGTGAGAATTTCCTAAATCGGATTCCGATGATCAGGACCACAGGACCTAGTAATAGATCCTCGCAATTACATAACAATCAAAGATGCCACGGCTTGAGAAACCCTAAGGTCGATACGCGTAGCGCCTGCAAAAGTCGCTTGTCAGTTTCAAATAAACTAGAATTATAGTCGATGAGAGCTCGACATGAAATTGGACCTTGGAATTGGGTATCGGACATTGAGGAATTTCAACATTTGAATTTAATTGGACGTCACCTCATCGAGGGCTAATTAAATTGGAAAAGTGAGATTTTGGACGAAAAGCGTGAAATTACCATTTTCCCGCTCAAGGTTTACCATTGCCTTAAGACTTGAAGAAGGACATGTTAGTCATTTGGGAGTTTTCATGTGCCGAAAATTTGAGGGCAATTAAGACATTTTAGACAAATATATTAAGGGAGATAATGTCATGTGTCATCAAGGGATCAAAACTTATCTTTAACATTAAATGCTTGTCAATCACACAACTACCATTCAACTTTGGTCAAATGGAAAAAGAAGACCACTCTTTCTTCCCCTCACTCATTCGACAGCCACCTCTCTCTCTCCTTCATTTTCTTTTCTTCTTTTTTCTTCTTCCTTCTCTCTCTCACGCTCATCTCCGACCACCTCCACTCTTTAGGCCATAACTTTGTCGTCCAACGGTAAAACCACCGCCATCTGAAAGCTTGTTATCTTACCTTTCTAGGACATATTATGAGCTCAATTTGGCCCAGTCATTTGTCCCTTAGGTCTGTTTGAATGGGTAAAGGTCAAGACGAGGCAAATTCTAATCCGATTTGGGAAGAGCTCATTTTCACTCACTTTAAGAGCTCATTTGCCTCCAAATTTCGGGTAAGACTCTCTTGACTTGTAGTATTAGAGCTGGCTGAGTTAGGGCTATAAGTTTATTAGAGATTGGATGAGTTTCCATGGATGAAATGGAATGATTTTGTGGAACAGAATCTGGCCATGCACTCGTCGTGTGATGTCAAGTGGTTTAAGGACACTTCGAGGTGTTATTTTATTTCAAAACTCACGGTGAGCCTTCTAAACTTTAGATTGATGTTGTAGCAAGTCGATTTTGTGATAAATTAGGGCTTAGAGTTGATATAAGGGATGTTTGATGTTATGCAAGAAGGACCGGTTCTGTCCCCTGTACCATCCGAGAAATATGAACCCTTTAAGGGCTTGTGGAAATATCGCCTTGCCTTAAAATCCTCGATAAGGCATCTTGGAACGTTATATGATAAGTTAATAATGTGGTTGCTTGATGAAATTGAGCTTGGAAGGGAATTGAGGGCTGTTTTGTGTAATTCTTCTAGGGTATTACACTACCCTGCTTTGGTCAGTATGGTTGGAGGACTTCAAGTGACTAAATGTGGAATTTTGCTGACTTGATCCAGAGGTAAGTAGACTTCTAACCTTTCGTTAGAATGTTGGGTTACTAATGGATTGATTTTACTTGAATTGAAAGTGTTTGAAAAATCATTTTGAGGTGAAACTCGAAAGTGCGCAAAACTATTTTCAACGAATACCGATTTTTAATTAAGTCATTCTAGGTCGTCCGACATCCAAATTGGGCTCTGTCTTCGACCATGTGTCTGCAAGACCTTGAGAGACAAGAATATGACATTGGATTTCTCAAAAAGATAGTCAAAAAATACAAGATTGCCCGTGATTAAATCTATTCGTGGAGGGCTGAAATGAGCTATTTTGGTGAATAGAGATCATTGATGACTTGCTTTGAATCTCCCTTTAACATGCCTTGAGAGTGTTGAATTGATGCTATGATTGGCATGAGTAAAAATGGGTATGCGTTGATAGGTCGGACTTAATTGTGGACTTCAATACTCTGTTTTGCTATCGATGAAGAATAAAGATTAGTATGATGAAGTGCATGACACTTGACCCCTGAATGATTCTTAACATGCTTAGAAAGTGTTCAATTGAAGCCATGACTTCTTGTCATTGGGATGTCGTGCATGAATTGTGTCATGTGATGATGAAATTGATTGATTTCTTTGAGTCATGAGAAATGAAATGGCCAGAGTGCCCTTATGTGAATGAAATGGCTACAGTGCCCTTATGTGAATGAAATGGCTAGAGAGTCCTTATGCATCGTAATTGGCTAGTGTGCCTTGATACTTTGTAATTAGTCAGAGAGCCCTTATGCATCGTAATTGGCTAGTGTGTCTAATACTTTGTAATTAGCCAGAGAGCCCTTATGCATCGTAATTGGCTAGTGAACCATGATGCTTGGTAATTGGCTAGTGAGCCCGTGAAAGAGAGAAATTGGCTTGGGAGCCTTGAGTAAATGAGATCGAGACTAATTCATGACTCATGAACTAAAAGTTGTGCTATGTCTGGAGTGCATGGATTGCCTGATGTGTCTGTATGGCTTGTGAAATTAGAATTTGAAAGTAAGTCTGTAACTGACATGAGTTGTTGCACGTCTGAGATGCCATGTTTTTATCAATTGCTTGATTTCCATGCTTAAAAAGGATATGTTTTCAAGGTGCCTGGAGGTATCAATAGTCTAGTTTAGTATTATGGTCGACTTACTGGGATTATTATCTCATTCCGTCGTGAGACCAATATTTTCAGACTCGAAGCCCAAATGGATACCCCTAGGGAATTTGAAGACGAAGAGGTCGAAGAAAAGTTCGACTAGTTGGGATATATGTTTTCTCTTTTCTTGATAATGAGGATTTCGTAAGGTTTTGGAGTTAGAGTTGTTAACTGAATCCATCTAGTATCTTGGGAATAAAGGTCCTTATATTGAGACATCTTAAAATCATCTTTTGTATTAAAGATAAGGAGTCACTGTCTCGTTTCCGCTTGTCCATTTTATTGTATGTACTTGATACATTGTGGGTCGAAAAATCCTGAGAGTAAATCTAAACATGAACGGCTTGGTGAGATATTCGAGCGTGACACTTCAAATCTAAACAAAGAGAATAAAAAGAACTCCGCTCCAAGCAAATATTGGGTAGTACCCTTACATAAAAAGCCATGGGGATCTGCACAAGGCAATGTGTGAGAAACACGCAGTACTCTTTTTGATCGGGTAAAAAATGGTTCGACTCGTTTTGATCCGTTTTCATGCAATACAAATCTAGCGACACATATATGACCCGATTCATATTGATTAAACACTTTTATATTTAATTCAATTTCAAAAAAAAAATTGTTATAAATTTCTATTTTTTTATTTTTTTGTACTTTTTTCTTTTTTTAGGAAATTGCAAGGTTTCTTTTGTCCGGATGACTGGTGGGATTTCATAGAAGAAAAAAGAAAAACAAATTACAGAACATCATAAAATTAAAAAAATCATAAAACTTATTTATGACTCACTTAAATAATCCATTTATGACTCTGTTAAAATTTATTTAATACTCATTAAGTTATTAGATAAGCTTGTTTTTAATATTAAATACAATCCATTTATGACTCATAAAACTGCTAGTTTGATAATATTGTCAGATATTGAAATTATACCGTGGAAGCATTTTCCTATTATTAGCTGATGGTGCATAACCTATGGGTTAAATACGTTATCGGAGTCGGTGGTTAACTGAAGAAGGCAAATTTCACATGGAGGAGAGACGCGGGGATAGAAATTTTGTCAGCACTCGACGAGATATCTGCACACCCTCGGTAGGAATCAATCACGATAGATAGCGCGGCTCTCTCTCTGGCTTACCTACCTCAACATTCAACTGTTTGAGAGGAGAGAGGAGAGAGGAGAGAGCAGAGGAGAGAGGAGAGACAGCGGTGTTCGTGAGCGCGACATGATGTCTCATACACTGGTCGGAGACTTTGCCTCTTTGACTCTCTGGCCTCCTTCCTCCAGCAATTCCAGCTGCGGCAAGACCCAGTTTCGCCAGCAGCCTCTCCTTCTCCGACGCTCTGCCCAAGGCAAATCCTTCTTTCATCTTTTTCCTAATCATCCTGCATTCTCTCTCGCTCTCGCTCTCTCTCTCTCTCTCTCTCTCTCTGGCATTCCGTCCGGTAATCCCTCTTGTTTTTTACTTCTTACTTCAGCTGGTGCCATTCAGTCCCGACAAACAGCTAAAATTGTGGCCTCCAGCGTGAGAGTTCATTGCTCTGGTAAAGATGACAACGTAAGTGAATTCAATTACATGCCTCTAGTTCAAAGCCAATGAAATCGTTCTGACGGCAATATTAACATCTTGCATTGGCGCAGAGCTTCACGGTTGCGAGGGAGGGTAGCGTCTCGGTCATTCTTTTGGCTGGAGGGAAGGGCAAGAGGATGGGTGTAAGTCCCCTTCTTCACCTACCTTTTCCAATTCATTCAACTCCTCCTCCCTCCCAAGTTCCTTCATTTTTTGGTCCAATCCAATGACATCATCGGTCTGGCATGTCACAGTACCGTCATTCACTTCATCCTTGAGACTCTACGTCTTTCCCCTTTGTTTCCTCGCCCTTGCATTACTCTCTTTCAGGAGTCGTTCTATCATGGCTTGTTTGTCTAGGAAAATCCGAACAAATATTTGGTGCCTACCTTTTTATTGCTTCTATTTCTCTCTGTTTCATCTTCCAAATGATGATTATCTTCTGTTTATTAGAATAGGCGAGCATGCCAAAGCAGTATCTTCCACTTCTTGGCCAGCCAATTGCTTTGTACAGGTAAACGAAACTCGCTCATATTGTTGGCCTCCCCTTCTAAAGAAACTACAAAGTGCAATCACCCCTTTCCTTTTCTGAGAGAACCCTGTCTCTTCATTTGGACGAGAAGCAAGAAGTTGGGACTTGGTATAGCATTCTTGTGGGAAGCTGATCTTTGCCATTTGTAATCCCAGTGTCCTTCTTTAGTATCACTGATTATGCTTCAGTGCCTTGGATGGGCTAACAAAAGTTATCTATGTCCATCGGCAAAGTTCCTTACAGTGTTTATATTATATAGATATCTATTAGTGTTCTACTTTGTTTTCTGACCATGGTTCTCCAACATTGAGTTTCATGTTAATTGTGCACTTATAAAGCTTTGTTGACAGATTAAGCAACATGGTACCCATTGGGTGCTGAGTGCGTGTTGGTTCCTAAACATCCTCCCTTTCCTTTTTCCTCTTCATGTCTCCTTGAAGTCAAGATTAAGATCATGGCTCTTCTCTTGCAGCTTTTATACTTTTTCACGAATGAGAGAGGTGAAGGAAATTATCGTAGTTTGTGATCCTTCGTACAAAGACATATTTGAAGGTACCGTGTGTCACACCTTCTCGAACTTCTTTTTTAATCTGTCTTTAAGTGTGTTTGCTCCGTAGGCTCTACTATTCTTTTCTGGTTTGGTAATTGTCCTCTGTCATTTAAGGCACATTGTGTCCTTTGTGCTGTAGAAGATATGCAAACCAATTTGTGCCTTTGTCTCAGACACCAAAGAGAAGGTTCGAGTGGATCTTAAATTTACACTGCCTGGGAAGGAGAGACAGGATTCGGTCTACAGTGGCCTTCAGGTGTACATTAGTGCTTTCTTGTCAATAAAAGCTTAAGATTTGTTTCATTTATTATGTTGTTTGCGTTTTGTGTAGAAGGCTGCCAATGTTTTCCTCTTTGATTGATTTGACACTCGCACTGTGTAAAATCAACTTAATCATTTAACCATTGCGGGACTTGTGATGTGGTTGTTCCACTCTAGTTGTCATTGGACATTGGAGTTCCTTGCTGTTCCCAGCACTTCATTTAGTATTTTTGTGTTTCCTTTGTTTCTCCTTTGCATGCATTGTATTTTTCATTGTTTCTCTTATATTTTCTATACACCATAAGACTGCACTTTGCCAACATATTACTAAAAATGCCCCAGTGGCAACTGCCAGTGCAGGCGTAGCAAGGGTAGATCTTGAAACTTTAGCTTTAGGGAGGTGGAAAAGGTAGTGTCATGATAACCGTTCTACTTACTAGGTTAGCTATGGTGAGGAGGAAATATTTCTCTTCTTTTTGTTGAAGGAAGAGCAATAATTAAAGAAACTAAGATATGCGTATGGAAGAACTTTTTTTTCCCCCTTTTTTGAGTTGCCATGCTTCACATGAGAATAATGAAGGAACTTGCTCATCTTATATCATGCCAATGTGTTAGATTCATGCACTTTCTCAGTCACACACGTGGTCACACTTGAATTTTCCATGAATAGTATCATCCACATTTTTTTGGGTGAAAGAACGGAAGAAAATGAGTCCACGTGTCAAGAATTTCGACCCCTCCTTTATATCTGTGACATCGATTTTTGGTTTCCAGGTCCATTTGTGATAGCTTTGTATTTTATATGTATTTCTTTGTTTTTGTATTTCATACTGCTAAATTGGGACGCATCATGTTTGACTCACTCATCATGAGACAGCAAATTTTCTGCACTTTGTTTGCGAGAAGGTCTGAATGTTAGTAGATGCTGATTCAAATATTTCCATGCATCAGCTTATTTTCCTAGTCGCCATGTATTGACGAAAATTTGTATTTGATTGCAAATTCCTTCCTGAATAATAGTTGAATTCTGGGAAGGATTTGAAGGTAGTAATTAAGGTTGAACGAGCTTTTTTATGTTATTTCCTAGAGATGATGGTTTATTAACTTCCATTGTGTGGAATGTTTACCTTCAGGCAGTTGATAGTGGGTCTGAGCTTGTCTGCATTCATGATTCTGCAAGACCTCTTATATCTCGTGGAGACATAGAAAAGGTGTGATTACATTCAGCAGTTTTCTTTACCAAGCATTTTTGCTGACTAAAAGGGTGCATGATACTATCATGGGAAACAACTGGGTTTGATTTTATCAGTTCATTATTGTACTAAAGCTGAGACATTATCCGTTCTTTACATAAGATTTGATGTAAGAAGTTTCATTTGAACTTTCAATTGAAAAGTTTAAAAGCCAATTTATCTGAAAGAATAGGCATGGACGAGACATTCTAAGACAGCTGTTGTGAGTTGGCTTGGTTGATTATGCTAACTGTTGATGTTGATCCTGTAGGTCTAAGAGTTTTTCACCTTTTAATGAAAAAGCTTCACTCAGTTACATTCTGAGAGTTTCTTGTATAGCGGCTTCTGTTTTGGTTTTTTCAGTGATAAATGAATATCTGCAAAGCTCTTTCATGTCTATCTTGTTCACATTGAATTCTGTTGGAAATTGCATCACCAGTTGACCTTTTTCTACCCATATTTCTCCTCATTCTCTGCAGTTCCTTCAAATATATATGTTTTTACAATGTGAGTGTTTTTATTGGTCTTAAGTTGCATTTGGATTTAGGTACTTAAAGATGGCTGGGAAAATGGAGCTGCTGTTCTTGGGGTTCCCGTTAAAGCTACCATCAAAGAGGTGAGTGTTTCTGGGTTCATGTAATTGAATGGTATCAGCACATTTTCATACTTGTTTCATTGTTAATGCAGCAATTAGCCTGTACTGGTTACATTTTACCTTTTGCTGCTTTCAATTGATGCCTTTCCTCTGAGCCTGAACTCATGCCGCGTGTCTTTTCCTAATCAAATTCATTGTGTCTGCTGCTGCTTATTGTACTCCAGTTGATACATTACATTGAAACATCTCTTGTTGTGTATTTGCTCCATGTCTTTATTGGCTCTCGAGATGCTTCTGGCTTGTAAATCGCTGATTATATATTTGGTCACTCATGGGGAAGTTGTGTCATTGTCGAGATTGTACAACCATGATACATGTGTCTGGTGCAAGTGTGCATGAATGCGCAGACACATCCTTAGGTGTCAGTGCACATTAACCTCTTGTCCTACAGCTGCATCGTGATAAGCATGATTTTTATATGTCGGGATGAACCTCGGTTTTAAGAATTGACAGCACCATAAATACTGCCTGTTTCTGCAATTAATGACATCATGATGGCCTTTACAAGTTCAGTATGTACATTTATGATGAAAATTTTCATTTTCAACGAAATCTATATTTTTTGTAATTTCCAAAAAGTAGACATGAGGTGTGAGCGTGATTGTTTCCGCCAGTTCATCTATTGAATGGTGGAATTTCATCAATCCTTTACAGGCAAATAGTGAATCATTTGTCGTGAGAACGCTGGATCGAAAAACACTTTGGGAGATGCAAACACCTCAGGTTTGTTTTCAAGGAGATAAATGCTTGAATTTATGGACCGCTTGTGACCAGCTTTCTTAATTTGTTACAGGTGATCAAGCCTTCACTGCTTAAGAGAGGCTTTGAGCTAGTCAATAGGTACACAGTGTGCACTTTCTGCATTTTCATCTCTTACTGTTGGGCAGAGAATCATATTATATGAACTCCCTTTGTTATTTATATCCTAATCTCTCAGAGCAGAAGAAGGCTTTTTTTATATCTATTTATTTTGTTACTGCTCTTTTTAATGTCGACACTGCCATAGATATCTGAAAATTTCAAATGCTGCATTATTGGGCGATGGATGATTGGGTAGGATAACCTTTTACCAGAGGCAACATTATTATAGTGTCTTAATGCCAGCTCTTCTGAAGGAAAAAGGGAGTGGTTCTGGTGCAGAGTTTTGCACCTTGCTTATTTATGCTAGGTATGATTTAAATTTTTTAGGCTTCAAGCCTGTACAAAGGTTAAACCTGCTCCAAACAGAGGTAATTAAATTACGGTGACATGGGACATAGACTTTGATGGCACACTTCCTGCATATCCTCTAGGTCCTTTAACCCAATGAAACTGCTGTGAAAGGAGCTGAGATTCACGATTTGACTTGTAAAAATCGCGAAAGTTCTCAATACCGATTGTTTATACGAGCAACTTACAGGCAGGAATGATTGAGATAATCTGGGAGCTGTTGTAATCTGGCTTTTCTGAAGGACAAAAAGGGTAGTTTGAATTAACGATTGGGTAATGGACAATCTCACAAACCTTTAAAAGTTTACTTGGTGGCTATTATTACAGAAGATGCGGAACTTATTGTGAACTCCTATATCACTGATGGCTCGAAGAGGTGGTGGCTGACCTGATTGGCCCATGGCTCTGGACAACCCTATTGTACATGTAACCTTCTGAGTAGTGAGTTAACAATGGTAGGTTGGTTTTAAACAATCCAAGTCCAACATAAAGGAATGCAGAGAATGTGAAGTGATTCATAAGTGGAGACAGATCTCGAAGGTCACTTTAGGGGAATCATGTAAGTAAGTGGATTTCAGTATTTGACCAGCTGTCAGTTCAGCGGCACATTGAATTTGAGTACTGCTTAGCTAGGTGGGCATGTGCTTGTAGAAGTGAACTAACTTCATATTTTGAGTATGTGGAATGGAAGCATATTCATAGGCACCTGCATGTTGTCGTGGATTATATTCCGATGTCTGATTAGTTGATGTAGTTATGTTTACAGTGGAAGCAGTTCTTTCACAAACTTGATGCATTGTTTGTGGCTGATATGAGTATGTGATAGACTACCAGTATGTACTCTAGCTCTAATTTTCTGATAATGTCAATGGAATGTTCCCATACTCGGCAGTATATTAGATTAAGTACAGGTGAAGGAACTCTTTTGCAGCTGATTTGGTGCTTAACTTTTTGACTTATCACTATTGACATTGCATTGAATGGTATGCCATAAATGACAGAGAAGGCCTTGAAGTGACTGATGATGTATCTATCGTGGAGCACCTCAGGCATCCTGTATATGTCACGGAAGGATCTTACACCAACATCAAGGTGAAAATCTCAAAACCAGCTTTAGTTAGCCATACTTTGAAATGCCTGGACTATTGAATCCTTGGTTGGATGTTTTTTTTTCCCCTATAGAGGTTGGGTATATTGCTCTCTCTGATTGCGTATCAACAAAGTAGTTATTGCCTTTCAGGTCACGACTCCTGATGATCTGCTATTAGCGGAGAGAATATTGAACATGGACGTCGGAGGGCCATCACCATAAAAACTTCCCAGATTGAACTCTTTGGCTATTTATCCAAAATCAAAATTGAGCTCCGCAATTTCAAATGATATAATTCTTGCAGCAACAAATTCCGAGCGGCAGGATAGCAACTCAAAAGTAACTTTTTTAGGAACACTTGAGCTTCATGCAACTTGATGCACTTGAAAAGTTAGTGGGCTATATAATGGTAAAATAAACATGAGAGGGAAATGTTACGCTGAGGAAGTCCCTCAATTTCAGCCATCAAGAAAGAGTGTTCTTAAATGTGATCACAAAGTGTTTTCATTAAATTAATGAGTACATGTCAGTTGATATCACTCTCGAGTTAGTCATGTCGAGCTTGATTTTCTGTCAGTAAATTCATGTTGTGTTAAGAATCGTCGCTCCTAACTTTAAGAAAGCATAATGCGAGAATGTTCTCTTTGAATGTGGAAACAAATTTGGACATTGACACTTACATTATGTGCCAGTTGCAGATGTGACATCTCCAGTCATCCCTATTGTTGAAAACGCAATCTTTAGACTTACTTGCTTATGAACTCTTTTGGAAAATCTGCAGTCTCATTAGATTAAGGCTGCAGCAAAATCTTCGTCAATTGTTCCTCCCGAACTCATAGTGAGCTTCAAATAATCTTCTATTGAAGCAAAAATGGCCTGACTTTTAAAACAATATCCACATGTTAAAAAGCGGCAATTGAGGACCTAAATACACAAATAATACCAAGGGAAAAGGGAGGCTGGGGGAAGGGGAAGGCAACTTAAATTTGATGCTACTCGTCATTTGGTCTTCTTAATTTGCTTTCTGAATTTGCCTTCATGCATGCACTGAAGAAAGAGAAACCTCCATTTCTGCGTGAGCGCTTCACAGTCCTTTTGTGCTGCATAATGTTATCGAGTATGCGTCATCAGAGTATTGAAAACACCTGTATGCGAGCATATAAGTAAATCCAAGAGCTCACCTTTCCCCTTCTCTGAGATCTAGTGTTATTCCAGCAGAACATCCTGCCGCAACCTTCATTTCCAGAACCAGACTCATAAACCCTAAAGAAATGCCAACATTTAGACAAACATGAGTAAATTCAGTTCTATTGTGAACTGAAAGTACAGCAAAATCAGCAGTGCACCATGTTGAGTATGCCTTTATTCAGACACGAGCAATCTGTAAACTTCCCTAATCACTCTAGTAATAAGTTAATCAATGTAGTTAATGATCTTTGTGATCCTTGGAGTTATTCACGACAAATAGGTGGCTATCTTCTGACAATCTTGTTACTAAGTGCACCTAGAGCACTAGTATGGTGAACTAAAAATGCAAAAAACACTTTTCGAGACACTTTGAAAATGAAAGAATTAAACATTTCGATAAACCACTCCATATAGCAAATTTTAAATTTCTAAGCACATTCAATAAGGCTTTACAAGTGCCTGATTGCCAATGGTAGCAGTAATCGTGCAGAGTAGATAGAAACGTGGATCCTAGCAGGGACAACGCATATACAGACTGCAGATCTTGTTTCTCCCCTTGAACAACAGCTAATCATCAACAACCGTTTTGGAAATACTATAACTTAACCAAATGCACTTGAATCTGAAAAACATCTTCAATTGTTGAAGAATCAGAACCAGTATGTTCTCTGTAAACTTTTTGGCACTATTTAGCATCTTTCTGATTTTCAGGAAATTCTTTTTATTAATTTACATTTGAAGAAAAAGGTAGTAGTCCCATAAAAGCTTGAACAAACTAAACTTAAGTTTCTTGATTTGATAAGACAAACACAAGAAGGTATAACTTCAGTTAAACTTGGAGACACAACGGAACTTGTCTAGAGAGCTGATTTTAACCCCCAATTATAGAGAATAACTAGCTTCGTATAGCAGAAGCAAATCATAGAGAGAACTATGAGAAGCTAATTAATAAGAAAATCAACTTGCACATCTTGTCGATCTAAGTGATTGTGTGGGAAATTCTTTTGCACGTTTTGTGAACCAGTTTATTTTGTTTCCTATGCTCCCTTGTAACCGAAAAAATGGAAATAAAAACAATAAAATCAACTTACAGGCTCTCCTTGTTGAAATTTGTCATGAAGCTGCTATCATGCAGCAAACTTGGGGACATGGGATAGTGACTTTTATTAACTTGGTCCTTCTGCATGGCCCTTCCATCAGCAATCTTCAAAACTTTCAGTTCATGATTCAGTTCATCCTCCCAATGCTGAGAAGAAAAATCTGTAGAATTAACTGATTCCATCTTATGTTGATCATAGATGCCATCTTGAGGTAAGACCTGATTCTTCTCAGGTCTGCAACAAATTAATGAGCCAGGGGTTCCTTTATCTGCATTTTGCAACCAGGCAGTTTCCAACCTCTGCTCTCTGATAATGGACTCTATTCTCTGCATTGGGACCTCCTGCCTCTTTTCATTTGTACCATTAGTCTTTTCAACCATGAACTCTGATGAACATCCAATCCCATCCACCACCTGACAGTCTTTAGAATCATCTTGCATTCTTCCTTTGAACTTGTCATCTAAATTGCTAACAGTTCTCTGGGATACTTTGGGTAATTCTTGACATGATTCCTCATCAGCATAACCTTTAACAAATGCTTTCCTCTCTCTTTGCGTGTCCATACCTGTTCCTATTTGACTTGGAACTGGTGGATCCTCTGGATTGCCATACTTCATCAGATCCTCACCATTTGGGAGGAGGATCAGTCTAACCTCTACGTTTCGTCTCAAAACTATTTCTATGGAATTTGTAATACTGCTCAAGAACCTTTCCACCCTCAATTTAACATCTTTATCTGCAAAAGCTACATATACAACAAGAGCTCCTGCAACCACGATGAGATTACATTAGAAATACCGAAGCAAACAAAGAAAGCATTGTCTTCATTGTCAACCAATGAATACACATTGAAGTGAACGCGTTAACAATGATGATCAGAGGGTACAAATGCCCAACAAATTAGAAGGTACCTGGCTCTTTCCAAACTTAATTTAACTGCATGAAAATGAAGTCATAAGAGATGATGGGGATGTTTTTCCCGCTGATTAGTTATTTAAGCACAGAAAACTCCTACCCTGATCAGCTAAGAGAAGCATCAAGACAACAAGAAACAAGTACCACGGACCTCTGTCTGCCCATTTTAGTGGTGATTGTGGCAATTACAAATGATCCTTCTTTAGAATTACGTAAAAGTTCAACTTGAACAAAGTACTTCACAATTCTCAAAAGGCAAGTTAACAATTGTAGAAGAAGCTACAATGAAATTGGGGGAATACAAACTATGGTTGCACACGGTCCCACAAGCAAATCAATGTCCAGATGTATGAAAGATTATTTTCCAACGTTATAGACACGATAGAGAGCATTAGGCAGGCCAACACCGAGCTACTGACATGTTATCCGTTTTTTTCTTACATATCTGCCAATGAACTAACAAGCAATTTATGTAGGCCGTCCTAGTAATATAAGCAATTCCTGGTTCAGAATTTGGCTGCCAAGGACAGGGTAGACTTTGAAACAAGGCTGCCCTGCATCTTCACGTGATTCCAATGTCAGAGAAACTGCCAAATTAACCAGCATGGGTTGTACATCAACGGTTGATCAACAATCAAAATCCTCCGTATCAAATATGTTTAACTGCTGTTTTACCAAGTTTGAAGCTCTTTTTCAAATTATAATTTTCAAAAGGATACAATTAAACAAACTGCTACTCATTAAAGTTCAGTCTAACACGGATCGTTGTACATCACCAGATAATTGCATGGGGTGCATGACAAAATACGGAAGCTCATCGCCTTACCTTCAGTTTCTGAGATAGATATAAGCTTGCCATGGACATGCAACAACTGTCTGAGTGTCTTTGAATGGCACCTCTCTATGCAACGTATCCAAATATCGTTCAACTTTTCCAGGCTAGTCGTTTTGAACATTGTGCCTCCGAGGCTCCCACCATGTGTGCCCCTGGTTCTGAAAGTATGATCATTGATAAGTGACAATGCAGTCCCCTGATGACAGGGAGATGAATTTGCTTCTTCAAGCAAAGACACAGGAGAGGCATATTCATGGGGTGCATATCTAGAATCTGATTTTCGCTTGTAAGAAGTGTGTATTCTAGAGGCACTTGATGGATCTTCGGTTGTCCTGGAACTTTGCTTCTGACTACTGCTGGAATTGGAAGCTTCTGGGGAAGGCACAGAACCAAGTTGCAATAATGTAGCCGTAAACCAAGTTGACCGTTCACTCGAAACTCTTAACTGTTTCTCTGCCTCTGACAGAAGCTTCAAAGCATGCTTTAATTTCTCTAATTCAGATTCACTTACTGTACATAAGCCAAAAAAATATATATATGTTTATTAATGGAATCTACACACTTATAGGAGATCGCATGCCCCATGACATTCAAAAGCACATGCATGTGCAAATTTGCCAACAATGTAAGCTAGACTGTGATATGGTGTCACAGGATTAATCATCCTCTAAGTGAAGCTGCAAAATTTGACGGTAGCATCTTTACTAGACTTTTTTATACGAACGTGTGTGAAAAACCAAATCCACACTCACTTGTGGATAACTCTAGCCAATGGCAAAGATACCTTCAGGATAGGTAGTCAAGTAGATACAAAAGTCTCAGATCAATGTCCCATTACATCTGACCCAAAAAAAAAAATTAAAAATTAAAAAAATTAAGTTAAAAAAAAATAATCTCCCATTACATGCTTGTGGATCATGCAGAGACTGATAAGCCAATACATATCAATGTGATCAAGCAAAAACACTGCTTATTTTTACTAAAGTAATTACCGCTCATAAAAATAAAGTTCTCTTACTATTTTAGTACAAGAAAGTGAAGAACCAATGCAAAAGGATCTATGTAGACATAATAAATCAAAGAATCAGCTTCTTCCAACAATATAACATCCACATTCTTGGGAAGTCTTGACAGAAAAACCACTCAGCAAACACTGAGCCTTTCGACCAAAAAAAAAAACACTGAGCCTTTAGAGTGATCACGAACAAAATGAAGTTTGTGATGAAGTAGAACTGGGTAAGGTAAACTAATGTGGAAGCAGAACCTCTTCTTAAGGGCAAAAACGCAAATAAGTACAAAATTGTTCTTCTTTCTCAAAGTATGACATCATAGCATAATACCCAATCAGAAATTCAAAATTTATAAATGCCATCAGATAGATGAGGGTCAACTGTGTTTGCAGCATCTAACATTAGTTTCGTCCCCAGTGAACTTGGTAAAGCAGATATTAGTGCACCCCATGAAGTGAGTTAAACTTGTCGTGATTGCAGCCAAGAAAACAAAGCATTGATAACTAGTTGGAGAAAATAAATAAGTTGTAAGTGCTTATCCACAAGCACTTCAAAAGAAGCTATGTATAGCAGGCCGAGGAGCTAATGAAGGGGGTAAAGAGCATGGCTGAGGAATTGAGCACAAGGCCTGCTGAAGTGGCAGCTTGTTCAAACCCTAATTCGCTTAAGGTCTTGGTTCAAATCATCAACTTGCATGGCCTCAAGGGGCCACCACGAGGAGCCTAACCATGTTCATCTCCAGTGACTACCAATTTGTGTGGCAAGAAGGGGCTGCCACACCTAAACCTGGGTGCAAAAGAGTCCCAGGCACACCATTTGTTAATAAAAAGATGGCTGACGAAGTTATTATGGCTTAAAGACAATGCAGTCATTTTTTCAAAGTTGAAGCACTTTCTAGCAAGCAACAACGAACTTGGCTCAAACTTTGACGAAGCTAAAGGAGTGACCTAAAGTTGGCAACATACAAAATAGCCTCAGCTCTTAATAGTTCAAAACCATATGATATGCAGCTAACGTGCAACAGTGACAACAAGGGCAAGCCAAAGGTTCGATATCAATTAACAAAAGAAAGGAAGCCAATGCCTCACGGCCTTGTAAATGATTTTTGTGCAGGGGTCAGCAGTTGCTTAGTGCCACTTCAACGAAAATTTGTTTTCACCAAGTCAATTAAAAGGCTAACATATCAATAATCCACTCTTTAATTGATTTCTGCAAGTTGGTAACTGCCAACCATGGTTTGCAGCGGTCCATGCTATCAGGCACTTTTGTAGCACAGCCCAGCCTTTTATCAATATAGACAACACTAGTTGAGTGCTTTAGGGGCATCAAAAACAAATATAAGCAAATAGAATCAATCTTGCACGTTGCTAACCCATATACCCTGCATACTGGGTCTCCTCATTTTACATAAAATCAAGTAGAATAGAAGTATTGTTTTCAAGTAGAATTACATAAGCAAAAACACAAAATAAGATTCAAACAAAAAGTATTCTCAGTAGCATAAAACCAAGACAACGATTCCACAGTGCTATTTTGATTAGCATCAAATAAAATTATCTCAGCAACAATTCATGGATTCAATGAGACTATGTTCTGTACTCACAGGTTCGAGCACCAAAAAGAGATGCATTATATTCGGAATCAACCATCTTGTATGTTCCAGCTATGATATCCATAATAAGACTGGCCAGCTGTGACATTAATACCAATGGATCTACCCCCGAGTCCATGAACTCCCTGGCTCTTTTCACCGTTTCTGCAGTGTTCGACGACATGGCTAGCTCTAGTAGATCAAGTAACTTCTCATCTGATACAACTCCAACCTGTTCGAAGACATAAATCTCATTTGTCAATTTTTATCGGTAAACACCTAAAGGAGTAAAAAATTTGTCCCCCACAGAGGGGAAAGAAACAAAACTAAAACTCAGAGAGGAACAAGTAATGTTGATAGATGATTTGATATGGAACTTACAAGTTCGTTCACAAGAGATGTCGAGATTCTTTTACCCAACAAACTCAATTGATCTAGCATAGTTTCGGCATCTCGAAGCGAACCATCTGCATTCAGAGCAATCAAATCCAACGCATCCAGTTCGACATCCAGATTCTCACTTGCAGAAATATTGCGTAGTCGCAACACAATGTCACTATCTTTGATTTTGTTGAAAAGGTACTTCTGACAGCGAGATTGCACAGAACGAGGCACACAATCTAGGTCGGTTGTAACAAAAATGAAAATGACTCGACGCGGTGGTTCCTCAACAAATTTGAGAAAAGCCAGCCATAACTTAGAGGGCAACAGATGACATTCATCAATGATAAAAACTTTGTACCGCGAATGCGCTGGTGGGCGAACTAACAAGTTTTTTAGCAGATGTCTGACTTTATCGATTTGTTTCTTATTGGTGCCATCAACCTCACAAAGATCTCTGCTCTTTCCAGAAATGAAGTCGGAGCACTCTTTGCAGCATCCACATGGCTTGGCTTCTTTGGTAGCCTGACAATTCAGAGCAGCAGCAAAAATCCTGGCTGTGGAAGTTTTTCCCGTCCCACGAGGTCCTTGGAAGAAATAGATAGGAGCAACCCTTCCCCTTGAAATAGCATTGACGAGCGATTGAACCACAATGTTTTGCCCAATTATCTCATCAAAGAACACAGGCTTATGCTTCTGACTCAAGCTTCTGATATTATCCAGCAAAGCATCTTCCTCTCCTTGGCCACCGCTAGGAGCAGCTGCCTCCAACCCATCTTGATCCCTACAATTCGACCACCGCCGTCCATCCAATCTACTCAATGCCTCCAAATCAAGCTCCCCAAAATTTGTGGAGAGCTCATCATCACTGTGCCCCGTTCCAGCCGACGACCCTCCTCTGCCATCAGTATCATTTGCGAGCAATGGGATAACACCTTGAGCACTCTTAGACGGAACTCTTCGCTTCTTTGTCCCAGAAGGCGACAGGCGTCCACTGTACACTGATTGACTACCGCAGAGCATGCTACTGCCTTTTCTCCTTATGGTGTCGGAGAGGGAAGGAGAGTAACAACTGCCACACATGCGCCTGTGCTTGGGCGTCCTTTTGGACCAGTAGCAAGGAATCCCACATCCCTGTTCCCCAGGCAAATCCAAAGGATCATCCACCTCGTCATCACCATCATTCACAGAAGTGGTTGTACCATCCCAAGACCTCACTGTGCTTGGATTCCGATTGGCATGCCTATAATAGGAGCTAGTCGAGAGAGCAGGGGTGCTGTAGGTATAGGAAGAGTCCTCCTTCCTGATGCTCCTGAACAATTTGGCGGAGGAGCGGGACCAATTCTTGCGGTGCTTCGCCTTTAAAAGCAATGGGGATGCTCCAGAAATCCGCTTCAAATCCTCGGACCGACTGTAATCGTCCGTATCGTCAGATGGGTCGACCGAGCCATGTGGGACCAGCGGTAGCGGAGGGTGAACATTGCGAAAGGACATGGAATGTGCGGAATTCCTAGGGAAATGGAGGTCCTTGGGAGGGTATCTGGAGAGAAGAAGGGCATGGGCATCGGATTTGTTACTCCGCTTCTGGAAGGCAGAAGAGGGAGAGGCGCCAGCCCGGGGGACGAGATTGGCATCTCGGCGGCGGAAATCATGGGAGGGACGAGGGTTGTCGCAGCCAGAGGCCTTGGAGTAGACAGCATTGCGGGCATCGGTCAAGCTGTCATCTTGACTGTTGGGAGAAGAGGGGGAGGGGGAGGGGGAGGAGGAAGATCTGAGGGCATTGGGGGACTTCCAGTTGTACAAGAAGACGGGGCTCTTGGAGTCGGGGTTGAGGGTAGTGGGGAGGGGACGGACGGCGGAGAGGGGAGGGGACTTGCAGGAGGAGGTGGTGCCGGGATCCCGCAACAAGCGGGAAGCCTTGCGGATTTGGGTGAGCTCCCGCTTGAGGTGCAGCTTGCTGGGTGTGGGATCGCCACTCTTCCCCTTCATCCCGCAAGAAGCCGACATCGGGAAATCTCTAGTTTTTGCAAAATGGGTCAGGATCTAAAATGCCCAACGAGCGTTGTAGTTGCCATTTTCACCCTCTCTACCTCTACAGTATCGACTACCGCTCGACACACAGCCAGGCAGCCAGCCAGCCAGCCGCAGGAGGAGGAGGAGGAGGAGGAATAAGATGGGATCCCGATATTATCTTTCTTTACTACTGATACTGACGCTACCCCCGCTGCCGCTTCTGCTTCTACCGCTGCTGCTGCGGTATAGTCAACAGTGGTTAATTATTGTTCATATTCTACGGCGCAGCATCGGGAATAACTGGGAAAATGGCGGAGGGAAGAAATTACACTCTTCTTTTTAAGATTGTATTTCTTTTTCAGACAATGCTCCTCCTCCTCCTCCTCCTCCTCCTCCTCAAAACTGTCTATCACACCATCATAATTGAGTTTTGAGACTGGAAAGACCGGATCCTCCTCCCAAAAATGTCGTCCATTTATTGCCAAAAGATACCCAAAAGATTCAACACACCAACTTTCCCGAATTCCCCTAATTTGAACTCTGGTGCGCGTGGGCGTGGTGGACTCTTTCGCGCATGTTCACATTTAAAGTCAATCGCGATCATCCATTCTCGGCTTCACTTCGCTCCCTTTAAGCCGAGCAGATGCAATTTAACTGGCTACTTTGCTTGGGTGCACCTACATTCGTTCTTTGGTACTGCTCTCCACGGAATGTACCTTTTAAGTTGCCATAAAATTTACATTTTGGATGAGTTTGAGAAATTACTCAGCCCTAAACAGCTTGGTAGATAAAGTGAGGAGAGAATTTTACCTTTCTGATCCTGAATATCAAAGCAAAAGCACCTTTTTATTTCTCCCTCTCCCTCTCTCGCACGTGATTTCACTTATCAGTAATGTCGTAAAAACCTAAGCTTTAGTCAAATGTTGGCAGTCGGTCGACGATGGCAAAGCCACGTGATAGTGATAAGACCATCAACTCGAGCGACTTGACTACTCGATGCCATTATATGCCATGCCGTGCGAATATTGCCTTTCTTGGCTTCTTCTCGTCCAGCTGGGGACGAGTCTCTTGGGTCGGGTCCCAGTCCAAGCCAATCCCAATCCAATCACCTGAGGTTGAGTTTGGTAGCGTACATCTTTGATTTCATGACATCGATGGGCAAGGCAATTCATTTCTTTTCAAATCGCAAAACCTCTCGAGCTCGAAGCCTCACTTTAATGGGAGAAAGCGGGAAATGGCGATGCGATAATAACTCTTCTGGCCCATCGGCTTTAACTAAAGTATTATTGAGTTTTAAGAGCAAAAAGTAGTAAGCATGTTGTGGATCGATTGATGAATGGGAAGAAAGTGGATTGGAGTCTGCTGCAAAAGAAGATCAGCGACATCGGACAGGTGAAGGTCGCATGCCCAGTTCGTCGTCCACCACCACCACAACCCCCCACAGCTGGGCCTCCTTTCTCCTCCTCATCCGATCCTCACCATATCCGATCCCCGTCCACGCCCGCCTCCTCAAGCTGGGCCTTCTCCCCCATCCCCACCTCCGCAATGCCCTCCTCCATTCTCACGGCCAGCTTGGCCTCCTCCACCTGGCCCGCCGCCTGTTCGACGAATTGTCCCACTGGGCTCTCCCCGATTCCAACTCCCTCCTCTCCGCCTACTTCAAGTGGGGACACCTCCGGGAAGCACGCGCTCTTTTCGATGCAATGCCCCGCCGCAATGTCGTCACCTGGACCACCATGGTCACCGGTTATGCCCGCACTGGGGACTTGGAGAGCGCTAGGCGCTGCTTCGATGCAATGCCCCATAGGACCGTGGTCTCTTGGAACGCTATGCTCTCCGGCTACTCTCAGAACGGGTTCCAGGATGAGGCTCTCCACTTGTTTCATGACATGGTTGGTGCCGGCTTCCAACCCAACGAGACGACTTGGGTCACTGTCATTTCGTCCTGCGCTGCACGTGGCGATCCTTCCCTTGCTGATTCGCTTGCCAGGCTGCTTCATCATCAGGTAAGGGGAATTGATTTCAATTGCTTCCTCAAGACAGCGCTCCTCGACATGTATGCCAAATGTGGACGCTTGGCTGCTGCTAGACGAATTTTTTATGATCTGGCCCCCCACAAGAACACTATCGCATGGAATGCCATGATCTCGGCATTTACGAGGTTTGGAGATTTAGCCTCGGCTAGGGAACTCTTTGATAGGATGCTGAATAAGGATGTGGTCTCCTGGAACTCCATGATTGCTGGATATGCTCAAAACGGCCAATCGGCTTTTGCCGTCCAGCTCTTCAAAGACATGGTTACACTTCCCAGTGAATATCCGAAGCCTGATCAAGTCACCATGGCAAGCGTTTTTTCAGCGTGTGGGCATCTTGGCACCCTGGAGATAGGCAACTGGGCCGTGACTTTTCTCGAGAAAAATCAGATTAGGCTTGGCACTTCAGGGTACAATTCCTTGATTTTCATGTACTCTAAATGTGGGAGCATTAAAGATGCCCAGCGAATCTTTCAGGAAATGGAAAGGAAAGATGCGGTATCCTACAACACCTTGATCTCGGGCTTGGCCGCCCATGGTCGTGGAACGGAAGCCTTGGAAACGATGTCAAAGATGAAAGAGGAAGGCATTGACCCAGACCATGTAACTTACGTAGGCATCCTCACGGCGTGCAGCCACGGGGGGTTGCTACAAGAAGGTCGCCGATTGTTTGAAACAATCGAAGCACCATCAAACGATCACTACGCGTGCATGGTCGACTTGTTAGGTCGCGCAGGTGAGCTCGAGGAAGCAAAGAGATTGATTCAGATCATACCAATGAAGCCACATGCAGGAGTGTACGGATCACTTTTGAATGCTTGCCGCATTCACAGAAGGACCGATTTGGCAGAGATGGCTGCTTACGGGCTTTTTGAAATCGAGCCAAACAATTCAGGGAACTATGTTTTGTTGTCGAACATATATGCACAGGCAGGAAGGTGGGAGGATGTTGATAAGGTCAGGCAGATGATGCGGAAGAGGGGGGTGAAGAAGGCAACTGGGTGGAGCTGGGTGGAGCACAAGGGTAAGGTGCATAAGTTCATTGCGGGGGACAGATCGCACGAAAGATGCAGTGAGATCTACCATCTGCTGGCTAACTTGAGGAGGAGGATGCTAAGGAGCGGATACGTGGCGGAGGGAAGCTGTGTTCTAAGGGACGTGGTGGAAGAGGACAGAGAAGAGATGGTGGTGGTTCATAGCGAGAAGCTCGCCGTTTGCTTTGCTCTTATTGTTAGTGAAGCTGGGGAAGCGATCAGGGTGATGAAGAACATGAGAGTATGTTGGGACTGTCATACTGCGATCAAGACAATCTCTAAATTGGAGGGCAGGGAGATAATAGTACGGGACAACAACAGATTCCACCATTTCTTGGAAGGCCAATGTTCTTGCAAGGATTACTGGTAGATTTTCAGACACCTGCATTTCATATGCAGATTGAAACCTCTACTATTGAAGGCAGCAGGTCTGGAAGCACTCATCCATTACAATGAAATATCCACCTTGCATTTTTTACTGCACGTTGGAAGTCTGACAATTTCAGCAGGAATAATTGGAATTCAGCATTTGAAAATTAAAGCGTGTGATGGAGCACTCATCATCCTTCATTTTTTTACCACTGTTCCCAACTCAAAAGTCAGCATAGTGTTCCACTGTAAGGGTCAATCTATTTAATCAACTGAACATTCTGTTACATCCCAACGAAGAACCTTAACCTAACTAAAGGTGCACAATCGCCTTCAGGCATAGAATGTTTGCAACGAATGAGACTGCACAAATAATAATATACATACAAGGCATTCTAATTGTGAGCAACGACTTCAAACATAAGCCCTGAGAAAATTGGATAGAAGAAGAGTGTAGGTTAAGTCCCATTGTTGCAATACCAGTTCCCAACTACATTGTCCAAATTAAACTGCAAAGAGAAATTTCTTGATCTTCTCTAGCCTTCTTGATTGATCTATGTCCAATTTCTTAACATGGTTCAGACTCTAGCCCTCTTGCTACTGCAACTGGGGCATTTGTACTGCTTTATATGCTCCGCCTTTGCTGGAGTAATTTTTACACATTTTCCATGGAACCATCTCTCACAGATGTCACAGCAAATCCAGAATTCATCGTTTGCATAGCTATCCCCACATGCCCCACAGGTGGCACCCTGCTCATCGTCTTCCTCTTCTTCCCCGCTTTCCTCCTCTTGTTTAGTTGGTGGAGACATCTTCGCTCCCTTGGATTGTGGCTCAGACTGCAGGGAGCAGTTTACAAGCAACATCCATGCATGATCAGCAAGGAATAACTGTGCGCGAACCAAAGGGGGCAAAAAAGTACATAGGCAAATAATATCATGTCAAAACTGAAACTACTTACCATCTTTGTACTAGATTTGCTTTTGTTGTTCTGATTAGCAGAATGTTCCTTTGATTGCTTAACATTTCCCGTGACAACTTCAAATATGGTTGGGAGATCGTTTATCATCTGAAAAAGCCTCTTTCTGTAAAATTTGACCCTCCAAAATCAGAACAAGCCATATCGACTATAATGCAAGTTATCTATTTTCTGCGCTCAAAAATGCAGAACACAGTCAATTGTTCCACATTCGTTTGACTCATTACAATGTTTCCACGCAAATGCTTCCTATCCATCTTCACCAATAAACGTGGGGAATTTATCCAACTTGACCAATGAGGGATATTATGAAGGATCTAAGGTGGACGATGGTAGGATCTTGCCTGGAAAAGTTCTGCTTCCATTTAACTCAAAACAGCCACTGATTACTTCAGCTAGTTCCTTCTATAGATTTGCAAAACAGTAAAATAGAAAAGTCACTTAAAAAATTTATTGTATTCAGCACTAACTTCAATTATAGATTTCTCATGAATTTAGAATAGGCCTGGCATGATAACTATGGGTAATCCACCCTACCAAGAAACCAGGGGACGAAACTCTGTGTAGCAAAAATTGAGACTAGAGGACAGCCAAGATGGCTAAGTGACGTCCCAGGTGACAGCAGCCGAGTTTGAGAAAAGCACACTTCTATCCCACCTATTAGCATGAAATAGTGTAACAAAGTTCAGAACCTGCTTCATCAGCTGCTCAATCCATAAGAAGGGTCAACGCTATAGTTATTTGCAATGAAGAACTGATTTAGCAATTACCACAACCACAGAAAGTTTCCGACCTTCTAAATCCAGATCCATCTTCAAGCAACATAGGGAAAAAAAAGTTTAAAAAAACCTATAGAGAAGGAGGAAAAAATAAAAGAAATGGTAATGAGGAAATGCACCGTCAGCCTGCACTAAATATCCAAGATATACTGAGTGATTGTCTATGAAGTATTGTTCTGATCACCACCGACATGCACAACAACTCAAAACAACATGAATTAAAGAAAAGTCCGACATGACTTGATTTGTTTTAGCTAGTTCCTCACAAAACCTAGATTATCATCACAATAGCCTTTATTCGAGCTACCTTAGCATCGAGGAGAAATGACAGACAATGTCAACACAAACATAAAAAAGATGACATGACACAAAGTGCAATCTCTACTAAATTAAATCAATGCTATGTTTCATTGCATCAAGAAGCTTCGTAGTATCCTCATAGCAATACATCACATCAGTTTTGCATAAGCTACATAGCTAAACAAGGTCTTCTGTAATGTCCAATCCCATTAACATGACAGCAATGGCACAAAAGGATAAAAAGCAGAATAAGGAAGAAGATTAAGCACATGCCCCTCCCCAGTATGAAGGTGTCTGGAAGATCCAGTAATATCAGAAGTTCAACTAAAGAAAACAGACAGAGAGAAAAATCAAATTATCCTTATCTATTTATATTGTCACTTGCAAAATGCATAAACGTAAACTAATCCTTGCAGACAGATCTTACAAGGATTTCTATTTATCAGTCCAATATGGATTGGGAGTCAAATAAGCATGGTTTTTATCAATTTGCTTCCCTAGCTTTCGTTCATACTATAATACATACCTAAACACCATCAGCATAAATGCCTACTAGCCACAAAACACGCTATGCATCTAGACCAAAATATAGAAAACGTCACCTGAAAAATTGCATTCTTCCGACTCAGATGAACTGCATCCACTAATACATAGCACACACCATCTGATGTAATCAATTTTATTTTGGCTGAAAGACATTAATGTTTTGCACTTTCCATCAATATATCATGATGCCTATGGACCTATCACATCCTAAAACATTCTGTCAGTCCTTACATGGTACCATTAGTTGTTTTGATGTCAAGATTCACTCTGTTATCTAAAGGAAGAAAAGACAACCTCAACAGTACTGTGATTGCTTTGAAAGCTTAAAGTCAACCAGTCTTTGACTCTGTTTAATCCCTTCGATTGTCCAAAAGGGAAAAAAGACTTTGCTAGGTTCTAATCCTTAGCTCTAACACCACAAGAAACAAGCCAGCCTAGGGAGGAGATTAAAACTGATACAAGAAGATGGGGTCAGACGAAAGTCAGACAGTAAACAGAACCTTTAAAATAACAGAATTGTTCATGGGGAAAAGCGACATATTGTGGATGCCAGATGAACAATCGGCCAATGCCTTCATGACCTTGAGAAACTTTTAAACACTGATAACAACAACAGAAAAAAAAAATGCCAAATACAAAGCGAAGAACTTTGAATAGATTATTCAAAAGGAAGAGCAGGATAAAACAGGAAAACCACTATACAAGTTTCAGGAGTGTCTTTTTTACATTACAGATGAATGGGAATTTAAATTTGAGAACGACATAAAGTACAATTTGCTTCTATGTCACAAACTTTTATAAGATCCTAATAGTGAACTAAGATGGGGCACTGCTCCTTGTCTTTGATACTGCCTCAGAAAAATATGGACATAAACTCCTTTGATGTCCAAACGTGTTTCACCCATCTATGTGCTCAGAACTACATGTAGATTGGCGGGAGTCCATTTCACCCTCTTTTTACTATAATCTGTTCTATGAAAAGTCCTATCTTCCCATCTCATACTTGTTCAAATATTTTGCCTCCAACTAATCTCTCCCTTCGGAAAAGCGTGTTAAAATCAACCTTAAGGATGAAACTCCCTGTGGTTTTGAGCATGCCTACTCATGATTCTGATGATATTAATAGCAGCAGGCTTAACTGATGGCAGCCATAGGACCCAAAAGGAGTAGCTAACATTAACAAGCAAGATGGGACTTCACAAATACATCACACAGCAAGGTGTTTCTCTATCCCCAAACCTTACATCTTTGTAACTGGACCACATAATCCCACATGTTGCAGATAGTTATCTAGCTCTCAGCAATTCTTTCACTTAAAATTTACGTGATTCATTGCTAGGACTAAGATCTTGGATAACACTCATGACGAAACTTCGAAAATTAATTTTAAGGACTAATGGCAATTATCTTTTATGAAAACTCTAAGCTTAATGATTACAATACCATTTAGGAGGACATTTCATTACACCAAAAAAGCAATCTTGTATGATTCTAGTTCTTATTTCTGATCAATTGAAGCACATGAAACCTCATAGGGAGACTTCTTCAACATTCCAAGTCTTGAATATACTGTTGTGATAGTTCATCTATTTGTATATATGATTCTCCTTCACAACCACAACATGCTGTGCGTAGTGGGAAAACCACAATGAGCAATTCATTGGGCTGGACTAACACAACAATATTCAGGCGGGTCTATGAAATTCTAAAACTGCCATAATTTTAGAGGTTATAAAGGCAAAAGTTAGAGATACGGAAGCAAACATGGAAGTTGATTCAGCAAAAAGGAGACAAAAAAAAAAGGCTTAATAGTAACTTTGCTTGCGGAGAATAGTCTCTTCATACCTATCGTTTTTACCAAAACCAAACCGTGCACCGAAATAGAAAGCAACGGCAAGTAACCATGAATCACTGTGGACGGCGACCAGTGACAACCAGTCCTTCTCTTGCATTCCATCCCTTGCGAAATTGATTCCTAAAGCGGGCTCCGGAAGCTCAGGGGGAACCTCCTCCACTGGTAAATTAACTTCCCAGGTCTCGTTTGGAAAACCATACAGGCAGAGGTTCTCCTTCTCTGACAGTCAAAAAAAAAAAGAAGCCAAAATCTTCAAACCAGGAATCACCATTCACCCGGCTTTCATGTCAATACAAAGGGGCATATTCGGCACAATGAAAAGATTCAAGGGGCGAACTTGATACGCAACAAATGAGGATACAAGCAGTGGTAAGAGATGAAAAGGGTGGGAAGAAGTAAACGACAACAATTGACAAGGTGAAGGAGCGAGTGAGGTTGGCCAATGTGGAGACTTTGAAAGAATCAAGCGTATACAGATAGAGCATTAGCGGGGAAGGGAACGTACCGGGGTCGCACTGCTGGTAGAATTTCTCAACGTCTGCAAGAAATAGCCGGAAGAAGAAGAGGGGGCAAATGCATCGGTCAGGGAAAGAGGGCAAAAACAAAACGAGAAAGGGGGAGACGAGAAGGAAGAGATGATGGAATTGGGATGGAAAACCAGTGGTGAGAGCCTTGATAAGGCCGGCGCGTCGGCCCCTGAAATCGCTGAAGACCTCCTCCACCGTCCTCGGGATTGGGTGCGGTGCTCCATTTCCCTCCATGAATCACCCTCTCTCCCTCTCCCTCGCCCTCTCCCTCTCTTGCTCACTCTGAGAATCTGCTGAGATGTTGTTGCTTTCTCTTCCCCCCCGCCCCCACACCCCCGACCCAAACCCAAACCCAAACCCAAACCGAGCAAAATGCAATTGCTATTCCCGATAGTAGCCCCGCGAGTTCATCAATCCGAGTGTTTTTCAGATTTCTTTTTTTTTTTTTTGGCGCTTGTCTAGGGTTCGTTGTCTGTCAGAATTAATGAGTGTCTTTTTGCTAATATACACACGCTAATCGAAAAAATGAAGCGCTTTTTTAAAAGGAATATTTTCTTCAAGTGTTCGTGATAAAATTACAGCTTCGAATTCGGCCAATTTTCCAAAATAATTTTAAAAAAAATTACCAAATTAATATTTAAAAAAATATTTATCAAATTGGATGCCGATCGGCAACTCAATTGCCGAGCGGGACCCCGGCCCACCCCATTCAGCGGCCATTCACCAATTGAGCTAGCCGGGGCCCCACTCGGCAATTGGGTCGTCGATCAAGGCCCCAACATAATTTTGTAATTTATATTTTTTTAAAAAAAAGCATCAATTAAATAAAAAAAATTATATTGAAATTGCATAAGCTTTGAGGAAAAAAAAGACAAGCACTACATAATTCATATGTCACCATTAAAATTTAATTTTAATTTATATTTTTATAAAAGTTTTAATTAAATAATAAATTATTTTGAAAGTACATAAACTACACAATTCATATTCCACCATTAAAATTTATTTTTAATTTTTAATTTTTATATTATCAATTACATAATAAATTATATCGAAATTACATAAACTTTGGGGGGGGGGGGGAAACAAGCACTACATAATTCATATTTCACTTAAAATTTAATTTTAATTTATATTTTTTATAAAACTTTTAATTAAATAATAAATTATATCGGAATTACATAAACTTGGACGAAAAAAATACAAAAACTGCGTAATTCATATTCCATCATTAAAATTGAATTTAAATTTATATTTTATATAAAAGTATCAATTAAATAATAAATTATATTAAAATTACATAAACTTTAGGTGAAAAACACAAGTATTGCATAATTCATATTCCACCATTAAAATTTACTTTTAATTTCTATTTTTTATAAAATTTTTAGTTAAATAATAAATTATATTGGAATTACGTAAACTTTGAGGAAAAAAAAAGACAAGCACTACATAATTCATATTTCACAATTAAAATTTACATTAAATTTATATTTTTTATAAAAGTTTCAATTAAATAATAAATTATATTGAAATTACGTAAACTATGAAGAAAAACAAACAAACACTGGATAATTCATATTCCACCATTAAAATTTACTTTTAATTTATATTTTTTATAAAGTAATTATTAAATAATAAATTATATTGAAATTACGTAAACTACGAGGAAAAAAATAAACACTACATAATTCATATTCCACCATTAAAATTGACTTTTAATTTATATTTTGTATACAAGTATTTATTAACTAATAAACTATATTGAAATTAATTTATATTCCACCATTAAAATTTACTTTTAACAATTAGTGAATTTTCAGATTTTTCTCCACTTACGTTTTTTACCTCAAATTTTTAAATTTTCCTAAATTACCCCATGGGACACACCAATGTGTCCGATACGCAAAAAAAATATCAAGAGCACGTGTCCGTGTAACATAGCAGAGACATCGATGCTAGTCTCTCGTGTTTAGATAATTGACGCAAGTCTCCACCAAATAAGAATTGGGCAATTTTTAAAATTAAAAATTTTAAATAATGATTTACCAAAATAGCATAAAAAAATCAATTGACTTTTAATTTATATTTTTTTTATAGAAGTATCAATTAAATAATAAATTATATTAAAATTAGGTAAATTTTGAGGAAAAAAAGACAAGCGCTACATAATTTATATTCCACCATTAAAATTGACTTTTAATTGACTTTTAATTTATATTTTTTTATAAACAATTTCAATTAAATAATAAATTAATTGAAATTACGTAAACTATGAGAGAAAAAATAACCACTACATAATTCATATTTCACCATTAAAATTGACTTTTAATTTATATTTTTTTTATATAATTATCAATTAAATAAAAAAAATTATATTGAAATTACGTAAATAATTAGTAATCATAAAATAAAGGTGCTGAGACATGGGTGCTGAGACATGGGTGCTAAGACATGAAAAACATGGAATTTCGTTGATAACCACAATAATATCTGGTGACGATGTCGTCCTTCAACATGACCTTCTGTTCCACAATCAGATTGTCTCCGGTGCTCGGAAGGTCGAAGGTGATATCGCCGACGAGGAGGTTGAGTAGATGATAAAGTCATATCTTGTGGAAATATGCTACGGTTAAACTGCTTATGTCCAAATGTAGGAGGGCATGGGATCAACTGCTACAAATATCATCCAAATCTAAGCCGAGCTTGAACTTCGTCATAACCGAGGACCTCATCAAAACACCAACTGCATATACACCTTTAACTGCTCCACAAGAACTATCTGGTACAAGCTCCTTAATCACAAATAAAGCAAAACCACTGTTGCATTTATATCTATCAGGAGACCGAAAACGTACCTTGTTCATATTGGCAGTTACAGCAGCCGTTGGCTCTATAAGCTCCACCTCGCTACAAGCACCATATATGTTAGTAACCACGCTAGTACCCGCTAACTCAGGAGTTTTTTGTTACAACTCCACCTTAAACTGAATACCGTCTAAATCCGTATGAACACTGCCATAAATTACTCCTAGCCTGAAGTACTTGAGACTCGTCAAAGGTAACTTCTCTATTGCAAACAGATGAATTTATATTCGGGCACCACAACTGATAGCCTCACTCACCTCATGCATAGCCATGAAATATACACCTTACCTCCATATCGAGCTTACCATCACTTACTCGATAATAACATAGGCAATTAAACATTCTAAAATTAAAACAATCAATAACGTTACTTGACCACATTTCTTCAGGAGTCCGATATCCAATAGCAGTCGATGTGGATCTATTCACCCGATAGCTCGCTATACTAAACGCATCCGTTGGAATTCTCTTAGTCATACAACATTAGAGATCTTTTTACGGGCTGTCTCTAGTAATGTCATGCTCATCCATTCTACAAACTGTTGTGATTTATTGGCACTAGTGCGGTGCTTCATTATGCCCTTTTTCACGCAGAATTTATTTACCAGCTTCGAGCATGACTCCATACTACTGTCAGTTCGTACATGCTTGATCGACTTACTAGTCTCCGTTCCAATCAAAGCTCTCGACCGCGTATTCCTGACAACAGCATCAACCTCGTGCTTCCGCACAAACATCCAAGTCTTCCTCGAGTAGTCATTAGACTGTCAAACAGATGTCGACGTCTCGGGAACGAAACTTATCAATATTTCATCTTGAAGTTCATACAGGCCGCCGTGCTTGATTCCTTTCATTATTACTAAGGTACCTTAAGCAATCTTCAGAACTCCACCTCGTGAAGAATACCTGCATCCAACTGAATCTAGGGCACCCAAGAAAATTAAATTCTTTTTCAATTCTGGAACATGTACTTCAGTCAATATCCTCACAATATCGTCATGCATTCTGATTTTATTATCATCAACACTTATAACATCGCATTTAACGTTGTTCCCCAACTGCATTTTACTACTATCCATGCATTGATAAGAAGTAAACGAGTTCCTGTTTAATGTAGCATGAAAAGAACATTCAAAATCCATAATACATTCTTCAAACGACGAATCCTTAGTGACAGACAAGACACAATCGACATCGTCAGAATTTTCAGCTACAGCTGCAATATTATCCGCAGATTCAACTCTAATTCCCTTACCCGTTTCGTTTTTCAGCTTAAAGCAATTTCTTCTAAGATGCCCCCTATTGCCACAGTTCTAACAGATATCACCGCTAGTCCTAGACTGACCGCGACTATTCATGTTCATATTACATCTATTAACACGAGTACTAGCTCTTCCTCTTTCACCTATTACAACAGTAGATATAGATTCGTCAGATTCTCTTCTACGGATATACTCACTCAGAATTAAATCTTGAATCACATCAAACGTCAAACTTATCGACCTAGAGGAATTACTAACAGCAATAACAGTGGTATTCCAACTATCATACAATAAGGATAATAGAATCAAAGCATGTACCTCATCTTCAAAATCAATCTCAATTGAACTCAACTGACTAATGATCACAATGAATTCATTGATATGATTAGCAACTGATATACCTTAGCTCATTTTCAAATTAAATAGATGTCACATCAAATAGACCTTGTGGATTGCAGAGGGCTTCTTGTATATGTCCGACAAGGCTTTCATCAAACTCGCAGTAGTCTTCTCCTTGACGATATTAAACGCGACGTTACGAACCAACGTCAACCGAATAACACCCATCGCTCATCTATCCTGTAATTTTCAATCGACTTGCTTCATTATTTCTTCTTCCTAGAGAGGGGCTCGTGCAGTTTCATCTGATATAAATAATCTTCTATCTGCATCTTCCAAAAATCAAAGTCCTTCCCCTCAAATCTGTCGATTTTTCCTTTAGCTTCTTCTTTCGCCATCGATTCGCTCCAACTCAAATAAGCCTAGCTTTGATACCAATTGTTACCCGGAACAAGCGATCGAACGATAAAATAGATAGAACAAGTAAAGTAAATCGAACACCATATGTACGTGATTCGGTCATAAAGATCTCCTTCCACAGAGAGAGCAGCAACGAATTTCACTCAAGGTTTAATCGATTTCGACACTTGAATTCTTGATGTAATTTCGCGAACAAACCTACGATCTCGCCAACCACTCGACTAACCCGGCGCTTCAAGAGGACCCACTGTTGATCACACCGCACGTTACTCTTCAAATATATAGACTAAGAGTTGTCCGAGTCTTGGCGTAATCCAAGTCCATGGTGGACTTTAATATTTTGTTGTTATCTTCCCAGATTCACATGGAGACAACTTTCGTATCTTTTTATTATCATTTCTTTAATTGATTGAGTCCAGCTGCAATTTATTATTTTCCGTGTGGAGTTCAACTTGCAAAGGATGTAATAGTATTCTATTTGAGTCGATTTCAATCGTCCGTAAAAATATTCGATTCGAGATATTTATATTTTTGATTCGAGCTCAAATTCGAAATATATTTTCAACACAAACATCATTTTTGCCACAGTTCGTGAGGAAGTTCTTGCAATGCTGTCGGCGACGAAGGAAGAGCTGAAGTTTGTGGTGAAGTGTACCAGCAAGGATTACGCAGTCCGAGTTTGCTGCGGCGACACGGCGGGTGAGCTGAAGCTTCACAGGTAGAAAGACCAAAGAGAAATAAGCTCTCAAATCCCACATCAATTCCGCGAAGCTCGTCACAGGCATGGGTTGTCGCTTCAGACCAACTCCCAAGTCCCTCATCCTTTTCGCGAAGCTCGTCACAAGCATGGGTTGTGGCTTTGGATCAGCTTCAGCCACCAAATTCGAAGCTTAGGCGTTCGCTTCCTGAATCGGGATGATGTTGTTCTAGACAGCAAGGGAACTGATATCCGAGTCCGACAAGGTGCATAGGTACTTGCTTCATGTAACGAGTGATTTTGCTCTCTGCATGTCGCCGGAGTGTGGTCCTTTGACAATAAATTTATGTAGTTTTTTTTTCTACAGTTTAATATACAGAGGATGTCATTTGATGAAGGGCATGCTATCGAAACCTTGGAGCAAGCTAAGGCTGCCCTTTGGAAGCTTATCGATAAGGGTAAAGTGATGTACTTGCATAAATAGATGACAGGGTTGATGCCAACGCAATCTTTGATTTTTGAGGTCCTTGTTCACCGAAGTGGTGATTAGAGGCGAGTGATTAATGACAGAGCTACCTAGCCAAATCATTGCATCACTTTTCAAATTTTATTGTACTTGAATATATTTACATAAATTAGGACGTGAGAGCAAAGTAATTAGGTACTCTCGCTGTTTCAAATACATAATGTGTTCGGCTGATTCTCGGTAAATCAACGCCGAATTAGAGGATTGACCTATACCTCACTCTTACACGCCTTTGTATCGTACTCTCTTCGCAGTGACCCTTTGGTGGATATTGATTTTGACAGATTATGTGTTGGAACTTGAAAGGATCATCGCAAATTTTTAAGTTCCCTGTTAAGATATTATGGTCTAATATCATCTTAATTATTCAAAAGAATGGTTTGTTACTTTTGTTTTGTGATTGAGAATTGAATTGTTGTACAGCGCCGCACCCGTAAGCACCAAATGGAGACCAAAGTCAAAATGAAATCCGACACGCTGGTAAGGCCAAAACTGTGAGTCAGTACGTGCATTTCTATGTTTTTATTAGATCAAACTCATCATATGTTAGTTTGATCAAACGAAAGAGACATAAAAAATAGAAAAAGAAATTCGTGCATTTCTTTTTTTTTTTTTCATGAACAAAGGGACTCGAGCCTCAAATTCTTTAGGAAAAATAAAATAGAATTAAAAACGCGTTTGTTTATATTAAAAAAATTGGAAGGTATAAAAAAAAGAAGCAGAACCCAGAGATATCAGCATTGTACCACTCGTAAAGGGGAAATATCGCTAACGATCACAAAGGAGAACAAACAAAAAGTCGGGGAAATGACCACCGGAGCTACAGAACCGCGAGGACAGCCGCGGCCATTAACCTGCTCAGCGAGCCAACTCCAATCCCAATATGCGAAGATTGCTCGAAATTAGCACCACAGTGCAGATTTGGAGCTGGATCGCTAAAGATCTAAGCATCCACACATGAGAGAGAGAGAAGAGTAGACCTTATCGGAGTCGGGGGGAGCTTGAGCATGCGGCGAAGGCTGGTGGCGGTGGTGAGGCCCCAAGGAAAGGCCATTTGGACTTCACTCTCTCTCTCTCTCTCAATGTCACCCCTTGTCGCTCCGCTTATCCGTCAGCGTCAACTCTTTCTCCATCGCCGGCAGCATCGCAAGAACTTCCTCGCAAACGTTGGCAAAAATGGTGTTCGTCTGCTCTACGTGGGTTGTAGTTGGACTTTGCGAGGGAGAGAGAGAGAGAGAGAGAGAGAGAGAGAGAGAGTGAGCAAATTTCAATTCGGATGGGATGGGCAGAGTCAGCGGGAAGAGGCGAAGTAAGAGAAAGGGACGGAAGAAGTTGAACGAAAGACGTGAAGAAAAGAAAACTATTATTTTTTATTCAATGAATATTTTTTATGTGGATTTACAATACTCAATCTTGTCACACACACATATATATATATATATATCTATAGGACAACAGGTAACCTAATGAGAAGATACACAATAGGAATTATTCTATACTAGGAATAAATATATACAATAAAACTTCCTAATAAATAGGCTAAACTAGCTTACGACCACACTCCACCTCAAGTGGGTGCAAAAATGTCTTTGATACCCAACTTGATAAGTGAGCTATGAAACTCTCTATTTGACACAACCTTTGTCAATATATCATCTAACTGGTCTTCAGATTTCACAAATAGTAACTGGATCACTTTTGCATCCAAATTCTTTTTGATGAAATGTTTATCAATCTCCACATGTTTGGTTCTATCATGCTAAACTAGATTATGAGTAATGTTTATGGCTGCTTTATTATTACAAAATAATTTGATTTCTAAACTTGGTGGATACCCGAGCTCGATTAGTAGCTTTCGAAGCCATAAAAGTTCGCATAACCCATTTGTTACATCTCTAAATTCAGCTTCTGCACTAGATCTATCTACAACATTTTGTTTCTTACTTCTCCATGTAACAAGGTTGACTCCAACAAATGTAAGATACCTTGATGTAGACCTTCTGTCTGTCACACTTCCAGCCCAATCTGCATCTGTGTAACTCTCTACTCCAAGGTGGCCATTTTTTGCAAATAGCAGTCCCTTTCTTGAGGATGACTTCAAATATCGAATGATGTGCAACACAGCATTCATATGATCCTCACTAGGTGCATGCATGAACTGACTCACCACACTTACTGCATGAGCAAATATCAGGACGTATATGTGATTAGTAAATCAATCGGCCTACTAACATTTGGTATTTTTCTTTATTAGTAGGTATCTGATTAGGGTACTCTCCAAGCTTACATTTTTGTACCATAGGAGTGTCTGCAGGCTTGCAATCTAACATGCCAACTTCGGTCAAAAGATCAAGAACATATTTCCGCTGAGACAAGTAAATCCCTTCCTTCGACCTAGCAACCTCAATTCCTAAGAAATATTTCAAACCTCCCAAGTTCTTCATCTCAAACTCCCTAGATAATAATTCATGTAGTCTCATAATCTCGACACTATCATTGCCTGTAATAATCATATTGTCTACATATATGATAAGAGCTGTTATTCTTCCTTGAGTACCTTTTAAGAACAAAGTATTATCTGAATTACTTTGGGAGTATTCATACCTTTTCATAGCTGAGCTAAAGCGATCAAATCATGCACGAGAGAACTGTTTCAACCTATATAATGATCTTTCCAGCTTACAAACCATGTTCGGTTGATTTGCGCATCTGTATCCAGGTGGAAACTCAATATAGATCTCCTCCTCTAAATCTCCATGAAGAAATGCATTCTTCACATCAAATTGATGCAAAGGCCAGTCTAAGTTTGCAGCCAGAGATAACAATACTCTTATCGTGTCTAACTTTGCAACTGGAGAGAATGTTTCTTGATAATTCACCCCATAAGTCTGTGTATACCCGTTAGCTACTAATCGTGCCTTATACCTCTCAATAGTGACGTCTGCTTTATGTTTGACTGTAAACACCCACCTATATCCAACCGGCTTCTTATCTTCTAGTAGTTTCACAAGTTTCCAGGTTCGGTTTTTCTCCAATGCCTCCATCTCCATCTCCATCGCTTGAAGCCATTTCAAATCCTTCATGGCTTCTTCAACCTTGTTTGGCACTTAAATTGAGGAAACCGTGGACACGAAGGCTTGTAGTGGTGTGGACAACCTCTTGGCAGACACATAATCTGCAATAGGATATCGAGACTGGCGGTCCTCTACATCTGGAGCATATCGATTCGGTGGTTTACCATTATTATGCCTATCCGGCAACTTATAACCAGTAAGCACATCAGTAACTTCAAACGAATCAAGTACAGTAGAAGTACTTACCTCAGGTACATTCTTAGGAGCTTGAAGTGGTACTGAAGAGGGCGAAGATAATGAGAACTATTGCTGTTGTGCATCTGTTGACACTTGTTCGGTTGCTAATGCTTCTATGCCGCTCGGTCGTGCGCTTATCTCACGACCGTGAGGCAGTAGCTCAAAATCTTCAGCCTCAAAATCGGGCAGCTGTGCACACCCATCCGTCACTTCTGTAGTCTCAACCTCTCATGCGCACCCATCCGTCACTCCTGCATTCCCAACCTCCCACCAATGTCTGGTTCTACATTTAGTCTCCCCCTGAACAAGACACTGGAGGAAGGAAAATAGGGCTCCGTCTCCGTAAATGTTACATCCATGGTGACATGCGTGCGCTTTCCGGCAAGATCATAGCGCTGATACCCTTTTTGAGAAGGGCCATAGCCAAGAAACACATACTTGACTACACAAGGGTCAAGTTTGGTCCGCTGATTTTTGTGAAGATGGACATAAGCGACACACCCAAACACCTTAGGAGGTAATGTAAGAACCGAAGGAAGAGACACATAGGCGGCAAGTACTTGCATTGGCGTCCAATAGCGCAGAATGCGGGAAGGCATTCGATTCAATAAATAAGCAGCTGTAATTACGGCAGAATCCCAAAAACGATGAGGAACATGGCTACCCTCCAACAATGCTTGAGTGGTTTCAAGTAGATGGCAATTCTTGCGCTCAGCAACACCATTCTGCTGAGGAGTCTGAGGGAAAGAAGTTTCATGTATCATACCATGTTCCTGAAAATAAGCTGCAAGAGGTTTACTTAAGTATTCACCACCGTTATTAGACCAGATAACCTTCAGTTTGGCCCAAAACTGACTCTGAATCATACGGTGAAAAGTCCGAAAGATAGCTTGAGCCTCATTCTTATGTTTCATCAAATATAGCCAAGTCATACGTGTGCAATCGTCAACAAAGATGATAAACCATCGAAACCCAGATACAGTAGTAATAGGATACGCACCCCATACATCAGAATGAATTAAGGCAAATGGAGTAGAACTGATATTCAAACTAGGAGGAAAACAGGTGCGATGACTCTTTGCCAAAATACAAATATCAACACTGAAAACTAGAGTTCGATGGACCATGAAATAACTTGAGAAATAAATGTCGTAAATACCCAAAAGATGGGTGACCTAAACGACGGTGCCATAACCAAAGTTCCTTCTCTTGAGCTAACTGTCCACGAGAATGATTGGTCCGTCCAGAAGTAATGTCATCCACAAAATACAGCCCATCCCTCTTAGTACCACACCCAATAATCTCCTTTGTGAGAATGTCCTGAAACAGGCAAAAATTAGGGTACATAAGTATAACACAGTTTAACTCGCTGGTAAGCTGTCCAACTGATAACAAACGACTAGACAATGTAGGAACAAGTATAAGATAGAGAGAGAGAGAAGGCGTGATAGACACATGGCCCGCAGCCATCGCAAGAAAGCTATGCCCTTTGGCATTATAAATATGATCTCGACGTGGTGTAGTTGATGTAAGAAGGTCATCAGATTCTGGAGTCATATGATCAGTAGTGCCAGAATCGATTATCCACCCATGATGACCATCACCATGTCCATTAGCAAAGACAACCCCACAATTACCTTCAGGAGATTCGGCATTAACAAATTCAGGCTCCCTAGGAATTAATGACAAGCTACTAGTCACCAAGGAGGCTTGCCCTCCATTCCGCCCCTTTTGTGAGCCCGGTTTCTTCTTCTTGGTCTGAAAATCATCCCACCAATCCGGATAACCATGTAGTTTAAAGCAAGATGCTGCTGTATGTTTAGGATTCCTACAGTGAGAGCACCCCTCAAATTGAATTTGCATATCAGGTCTAGGACGAGCTCCCGAGGCAGAAGGCACTAATTGGAGGTGCAAATCACTCTTACCCCACTGTGACATCATGGCGGAACCAGATACGACCCCGACGGGAGTGGATAGCATGACAGATTGGCGCATATCCTCTCGCCTTACCCGGGCATAAGCTTGCTCAATAATGGGGAATGGATCCATCTTCAGAACATCAGCACGAACATTGTCCAGGCGGTCATCGAGACCGTCCAAAAAAGTATGAACTCGATCTTCATGGACAACAGCATTGTACCTTTGAATATCGACTGAAAATTGCATAGGATTAGGACATTAGAAATCAATGTCACGCTAGATCCCTTGAAGATAATTGTAATATTTCTCGATGGGTCCACCGCCTTGCTTCAATCGAGAAACCTGCCTCTTAAGATCATAGATTTGGGAGGTGTTAGATCCATAAAAAATAAAAAAGTCATTGTCACAACATCCCATACGGCTTTGGCAATAGGAAACCGAATAAAGTTTGGTATCAAGGTTGGGTCCATAGAATTGATAAGCCAACCTTTCATCGTCGAATCATCGGTCTTCCATTGTCGAAAAAACGGATCAGTCGGAAGGGGCTCAGGAGAACCACCGTTCAAATATCCCAGTTTGTTTTGCCCGAGACATACATCTCAACAACCTAGGATCATACGCCATAATTTTTGCCATCAAGCTTGACAGCAATCGGTGCAGTAGGAGGTTCAACACGTTGCGGCGCGGCCTGCTGGGTCAAGAGCTGCTTCATCGCAGCGGTCAGGTCTGCCAGAATGACAGTAGCAGAGGCACTAGCATTCGCTTAGTCAGTTGCAACAATTGGCCGATCGTTGGCCATGAGATCAGATCGGCAGAATGAATCGCTTGGATAGGACGAAGTCGATCGGTGTGAGACGACGGCACCGTGACGAGAACGGCCCAAAAAAATTTTCGGTCAACAGACTTAAGGATCGACTACAACGGGACAGCCGTAGTCGATGATTGACGTACAGTACCTTAAGGATCAAACCCTAGGGCTTTGATACCATGAAGAAAAGAAAACTTTTCTTTTTTATTCAATGAATATTTTTCTGTGCATTTACAATACTCAGTCCTGTCATATATTTAGGACAACAGGTAACCTAATGAGAAAATACACAATAAGAAGGATTCTATACTGAGAAGAAATATATACCATAAAACTTCCTAACAAATAAGTTAAACTAGCTCACGACCACAAGACGGACGCTAACGGAGACGGCACATCTTGTGGGCTTTGAAATTTTGTCACGCGTGGCCTCGTTTGCCACATGTCAATCTCTAAATGGTGTTCCTCATAGATGAGCTGGCGCTCCCCGGGGTAAGGTGAAGAGACTGAAGGAGCAGACTTCTTTTAAACCCAATCCACGACAAGTCCATTGACTCAATTTTTTTTCATAGATAAAAAGGTGGAGAGAGGGTACTAGCACAACCACCTCTTTTGAGGTTATTATAAAGGTCCCACATTGTTGCGTAATATTCATTTTGAGACTTAACCGTTAAGTCTATCTGCAGTATGTAATGTATAATCTGTCGACATAATTTGTTATCATAATAATGATGTAACTCTTGATTGAAATGAGATGGCTCTTCATTTCGAAAGAGAGGGCTGACAAATTTAAAAAGAAGTTATTTTAAATGTGAAGAGTGGTGATGGTTAGGATAAGGTACCTATTCCATCATTTGGAAGGACAACACAATCCTTTATTTATTTATTTATTTATTTAAATTATGTATCTTCCACATCTTGGATCCCAATTTGCCGGCTATCCTTGATCCAAGAGATAATGATTATGCTGAAATCAATGCTACAAGTAAGAGACGTGAGGATGGTGTATGGAGGTGCCGAGGAAGGATTCTCAATGCTCTATCAGATCGACTCAATGAAAATTTTCGGTCTTATACAAATCCCAGATACATTTGGAATGCCCTAGAGATCAAATACAATACTAACAAACAAGGTACCGATAGATTTATTGCTTTGAAATATTTTGAATGTACCACGATTAATGGAAATTTTGTCTCTAAGCAAGTGGAGTAACTTCAAATATTGTTGCCAAACTCAAGGATCTTCTAATTGAAATCGCTGAACATCTTCAAGTTGCTGCAATTATTTCAAAATTGCTTTCAACTTGGAATAATCTCTATAGAACTTCTCCATACAACTGAGAAATTTGATAAAATTACATTCGAATTGAGGAAGGCTCTCGGGAACGTGAGGGGTACATGAAAGAAGTTGCAAATAAGGTATATTTTATTGAGGGCTTAAGTACACTTCAAATGATATAAGTTGTGTACGACGCTCACTTTAGTGCGAAAACTTTCAAACCGATCATTTTTGTACCAAGTTTTTGTAACTTTGATCAATTAAATGTCAACTTCTTTTAAAAAATAATCACTTTAGTGTCAACTCTGATTTAAGCTAATGTTACTCGCCAAAAATCTAACACGTGTATTTTTTTCATTATTATTTGAGCTAACTAACTCAACAGACTTGTCAATGAAGTGGCCGTTTAAAAAAAAATGGCACTGAAGTGATCGAAGTTATAAAAACTTAGCACTAAAGATATCATTTGAAATTTTTGACACCGAAGTGATCTAAGTTGCAAAAACTTAACACTAAAGTGATCGATTTGAAAGTTTTTAGTACTAAATTGAGCGTCGTACACAACTTATCTTGAGGTACACTTAACTCTTTTATTGGGACTGGCAACATGAATAGAGACAGAGAAAATATGAAGGGAAACAAGAGGAAGTTCATTGACACCACCTACAACAATAAACCTAGCAATAGTAGCACATTCAAGAAGGACAAGCATTTCTTTTACTGTGGTAAAAAGGACCACTACAAGAAGGAGTGTCGCAAACGAAAAAAGAAAAAAGGAAAGAAAAAGGTTGACGCAGGAGCAAATATTGCGGATCAAAACGTCAACGGATTAGTAGCTATGATTTCTGAATTGCATATTGGGATGATGACTGAATTAAACAAGGAAAATGTGAATGATTCAAAGGTAGGTGGTTTGATTCTGGTGCAATTGTGCGTATCTACAACGATAAAAGTCAATTGAAATCTTATACTCTTGTGAAGAAGGAACAACAAGTGTTGATGGGAAATCACAATACTGCAATTGTTCTAGGGATAGGCACTGTTGAATTGCAATTCACTTCTGGAAAGAAATTGACTTTGATCTATGTGCTGCATGTTCCTGATATTCGTAAGAATCTTGTATCGGCAAATTTGTTGTGCAAGAATGGAATTAAGCTTATCTTGTCTAAGTTCGGGACATTTGTATTAATAAGAATTTCATCTCTGTTTATATGCCTGAGCCATAACATGTTGGATATAGTACTTTGAAACTTGTGAATAAAAATAGTATGATATATCGTGATAATTTCGATAAGAAGGATTGTGCAATATATTCACAAGCAAACATGATTAAGAAATCGTTCTCAAAGGTGGAAAAATCTACTAAAGTACTTGAAATTGTGCATTATGATATCTGCGAATTAAATGGTGTCGTACCTAAAGGCTGAAATCGTTATTTCATTACATTTATCGACAATTAATCTAGAGATGCTCGTGTTTACCTAATGCA
Organism: Rhodomyrtus tomentosa; assembly: GCA_028455895.1. Taxonomy (NCBI): domain Eukaryota; kingdom Viridiplantae; phylum Streptophyta; class Magnoliopsida; order Myrtales; family Myrtaceae; genus Rhodomyrtus; species Rhodomyrtus tomentosa. The sequence goes on from JAPCWY010000002.1 coordinate 59,953, forward strand.
ATCAAAAGACCGACCTTTTGATATGTTCAAGATATATAAGGCTATTGTTGAAAATCAAAAGGACACAAAAATCTTGGTTTTGAGAAATGATCGTGAAGGAGAATATTTCTCATTAGACTTTTCTGCATTTCATGAAGAAAATGGTATTGTGCATCAACCAAATACGCTTTATACACCACAACAAAATAGATTGGCAGAAAGAAAGAATCGAATTTTGGTGGATATGGATAATTACATGATCTTACGAGCAAAATTGCCAGTAAATTTGTGCGTGTGGAATCAAAATATGTTAAATTTCTTGAGCACAAGTTTATTAAAAGATTCAAATGATACTTCATCATAATCACAAATAGCAATTATTCAAGCAATTCTTCATCAATTAAAAGAAAACTGTTTGATTCTCCAAGCAAGCCAAGGAGAGGGGAAAGAGTGAAGAAAGTGAAAGATTTCGATTCTGATTTTGTAACTATCCTAGTAGAAGGAGATAGGGAAAATGTTGTGAATAAATTACCCATGTTATTTTACTTTGATGAAGATCCAAGGACGCTCAATGAAGCAATGGCATCTAGAGATGCATCATCTTGGAAAGAAGCAATTAATGATGAAATGGATTTGATTAATGCTCACAATACATGGCCGTTAGTAGACTTGCCTCCTAGATCAAATCCAATCGGGTGCAAATGAGTATTTAGAAGAAAGTATAATCCTTATAGTACATTAAGAACCTTCAAGGCAAGGTTGATAGCAAAGGGTTATAAGCAAAAAAAAGGCATTGAGTACTTTGATATATACGCACCGTAATGGAGTTTTATTGGCTTTGTCATTAATTTATAAATTGCGTGTGCATCAAATGAAAGTTAAAACAACTTTTCTAAATGGTAGATTAGAAAATGAGGTGTATATGGAACAGCTTAAAGGTTTTATTCTACCTGAAAATAAGAATAAGTTTTGTAAGTTAAACAAATCATTATACGGTTTCAAGCAAGCACAGAAATGATGGCATGAAAAATTAGATCAGTGATTTTCTCATATGGATTTAAGCATAACAATGCCGATAAGTGCATTACTCAAAATTTACCAAAGAGTATGGAGTTATAATATGCTTATGTTTAGATGATATACTGATTTTTGGTACAAACATGCATGGAATAGATGAAACCAAAAGGTATCTGTATTCTCAGTTTAAAATGAAAGATTTGGGAGAGGTGGATACAATTTTAGGTATTAAAGTAATCAAACATAGTTGGGGTTATGGTCAAGGCCACTATGTGAAGAAAATCATTCAAAAATATCAGCATTTTAGAATAAAAAAGACAAATGTGTCATATGATACATCAGTGAAATTGATGAAAAATACTAGACAACGTTTAGCACAATAGAATATGCTAGTGTGATTGGAAGATTGAGGAATAAGTGTACTATGAGTGCCATAATTTTTGCACGGCACTTACTTGAGTGCCATGAATTTTTTTCGCTTGCTTTAGTGACATAACTTTGAAAAATCGACCACTTCGGTGCTATTGATTACGTGGACGCCGGAAAGATGACGTGGACGCCGGAAAAGCTGACGTGACATCGGCCAAACAATTATTTTGAATATTTTAACATAGACATGGATTTTTTTCAAAAGAAAAATTATGAAAAAATTGCAAAATAAAAACTTTTAAAAAATTCAAAATAAATGTTTTTGATTCGTTGAAAGTGACATTCAAGTGAACTATTTATTTATTATTAAAAATTCTAGAAAATAAAAAGTTTCTTAAAATAATAACTTGGCGGATGGTTTAATAAACAGCACTGCCAAAGGAATGGTTTTAGACCAATTGATAATGGTCAAGCATAGTGGAAACAGCTTTATAATTTCTAACGAAATTATTAAATTTAAGTGGGTAACAACAAGCTAGTGCAACTTGACGGTGAACTAGTAGCAGAGCACAACGTTGGTACTCATGAAAAGTTTGGAGGATGAGTGTAAGAGAACACTATTAATGAAGTTCAGGGCTTTCAGCAAGGCAATGCTAATGTGATAAATTAAGTACTTCACCTACATCTACATAAGAAGTGGTGTCGCTTTAGCAAAAGTTGGATGTACTTTATAAATGTTCGTGAATGCAGGAGGGAGCACAAGGCCATAAAATTGTTGAGGCATAGGAAATTTCTAAAAGAATGTGTGTAAATCCATATGTATACAAATTTAAGGTTCAAATCTTAATAGATACCTTCTCATATGTATGTATTTATGCAAATTAGTGTTGTTAACAAACTAAGCGGGGGATTGTCGAAGTAGTTTGTTATCATAAAAATATAAGTTGAATGAAAAGAGGTAACTCTTCATTTCGAAAGAGAGGTTAATAGCAGTTTTGAAAGGTAGTTATTTTAAATGTAAATATAGCCAACGGAATATCTTCGAAGTTGACTTATAGTTAACGGATTCGGTGAGTCTGGGACGGCCACGCATGGTGGCACATGTGTTGGAGTCCGTAGGAGTAGGGATGTGCAAACTGGACTGGACCAATCTGAACCGGCCCAGGATCGGCTCGGACCGATCGGGTTGGTTTGGTCCTTGAAGATGGCGTCCGGTCCCCGGTCCCAATAAATGAGACCGATGACTAGGCGGTCTAGTCCAAGGTTTCATGATTTGGGATCGGACCGGACTGCCAATTTTTTAAAAAATTAATCTATATCTAGATTTAACTTATTTTTAACATTTTGAGAAGCTCGTGAATCTCATCTCACGCCTATTAAGTTTAGTGGTGTCATTATACGTATTATTTAGCAATTTAAATTTTGATATTACTTTGGGACAAAATCATGTCTTAATTGATGATAAATCTGTTCCTTATGATGGGCACGTGCACGAAGAATAACCACATACGTGCATGAGGACACAAACTCGAGTCATTATGCAGATTTGAGAATTTTTTTTTGCAGCAAAAAATAAAAAAGAAAGAAATAAAATCCGAATTTGGTTCCATCGCCCACTTGAGTTCAGTGGGCCACATGCGGGTGTCGATCACGAGCATAAAAGATCATGTGAAGCCTTCAAGGCCATATTGAATACACGTTAGCTGCTCCTAACATTTACATGGTTGTGTTGCCGTAGGTTGATTATAGATTGTAAATTACATTGTATTGTAATTTCTAAGACCTAAATTTTTACAAGTAGTTAGAGTCAGCGGTCCTATTGAGCCCGGACTGGGACTAGTCCGGACTAGGACAGGCCTAGACTGCCGATCCTGGGGCTGTCCGTGGTCTGAAAAATATGGGGACCTGGACTATTGGTCCGGTCCCCAGTTCTATGCCAAGCTCGGACCGGTCCGGATCATGCACACCCCTACTTGAGAGCGGCGATTTGCTACAACTGAAGTTGCGAGGTTGGTGGAGCAACGCAGAAGATCATGGTGGGGCAACGCCAGCGTATGTGGCTGGCATTCCAAAGCCAAGTCGATTACGCTTCTCAAAAAAAGAAGTCGTGATACAAGTTGAGAAAATTGCAGAAAAATGAATTGGAGAATTTTTTTTTGTATATATCGATGTATAATAATAAGAAGTACATGAGCCTATTTATAGACTTGACAGGATGATTACTTAGAGTAATAAAATATTACATAATCAATTACAATAAGTAAAAAAGATATTCATAATATCATAAAAAATTCTTTATGGTATGAAATTCAGATCCATCTAACATGGAATATCGAATTTGTTGTCTGCTGGCTTTTTACTTTGATTATATTCCGTAAGACTTTTGCTTTACTTAAAGAGGTCCAAAATTCTCTTTGAAGATTTTTTAAAATGACTTCTTCCATTTTGAATGAATTTGAGCTTTCTCATTCCATGAAAGCTCAAAAGCTCGAGTCAATGAGTGGGGCCATTGCCATCTTAAAATGAGCATCAATGGTTTAAGTAGAAAAAATATCAACAGATTGAAAAGCTACCATTTAACTCTAAAGCTTCACCGGACAAATAAATTTTATTAGGGGGATACAGTGATGTTTCTTTTTTAAGAAGGGTATCAAATACCATTTTGCCCTATGTTTAAATCAATTAACGAACAAAATATGGAGAGAGAGAACAATTGTTACCGTCAACTCTAAAAATACTACCAGATCAATACATTTTAAGTAGAGAAGCTATGAAATGTTTTGAAACAGTTTAGTACTTTTTTAAAACTAAATTTGGTAATAACCATGAAATTTAATAAGTATAAGCATTATATTCTGCTAATAAAACCATATAAATCAATTTGACAGATGATTAAAGATTTGTCGGTCTTATATATTATTTTACTATAACCCGTTATGAACCATCCTATACATCACATTCCACTAATTTCGAAATGATCACGAGCCCCTTTTTTTCTTGTTGAACTGACATATTGGTGTTGGTCACTTTTGTTTAGAGCACTCGTCATTTTTAAGTAGCATTTATACCAATCTTGAATTTTGATGCATCTAATTTTCTATGGAATAAAAGGGAAAATTACACTTTTAATGCCAAAAGTTATGTACGAAGATTATTTTGGTATTAAAAGTTTCAATCGAATCATTTTAGTGTCAAGTTTTTTAAAAAACGGTTACTTTAGAGCCAAGTCCAATTTGCTCCACCGGAATTCTGATGTGACACTTTTTTATTAACATTTGCGGCTGACGTGGCTCGCCGACAATCCATCGTGGCATTTTTTTAATTTAAAATTATATTTAACATAATTTGATAAATAAGCTAAAAATTCAAAAAGAAGAAGAAGAAGATTACAGGCGACGAGGGTTGTTGTGACCCTCGCTGCCGCCACCCCACCATTGCCGGCGACAAGGGTGGGGCATGCCCAATGGAGGTCACCGAGTCGCGGCCAGGGGCTAGCGACCCTCGCCGACCTCAAGCAAGAGCCTGCAAACTCTCACCTATATCTGGGTGAAGGTCACGACACTCAGACAGATCGGGCGAGGGTTGCTAGCCCTCGCCTAAGTCTGGCGGAGGGCCTCTAGTCTCCACCAGTGGCGGCCCTTCGCCAGACCTGGGCGAGGGTGAGCGAGGGCTAGAGACCCTCGCCTGATCTATTTGAGTGTTGTGACCCTTGCTTGAGGCCGGCAAGGGCTGTTGGTCGGCCCCTGGCCGGGTGTTATGTCTCGAACTCGACGGGCACGCGAACATCCCACCAGGGCATTGTTATTTTCATTAATACCTAGGATTTTTCAGCCTACAATTTATAAATTCGCAGAAATGAAATGTGCAAGTGGAAGCGAGAAAACCAACTCCTTCACTATTTTCATAAAAGATAACTTCATGACGATACAACACGAGAACAATTACTCCATATATAGTGTAGGATTTCAGTTTACAATTTCAACTCTAAGACAATATGAAATCACCAAGGTCACAAAAGGGTACATCTTCATTTTCCTCTAAGAACTTCTTCGAATGCCAATCCATGGCAAACTCGGATTTCCATCGTCGGAGACTTGAAAATGTTAATCCCACGATGGGGTGAGATATAAATATCAATAAGTTAAACCTAATCCTAAACTAAGTTGTTAGTACCTCCAGACACCTTTAAAAATAAGTATTTTTAAATAAAAAGGCGTTGGCATGATAAACAACATAACTCTATCAACAAATGGCATTCCATTAATTCAAAACCGACTCGATTTAGTCAGTAAGATTTCACGTGTAAAGCTGGGTTTTGTACTATGGCAGGGTTCTCACCCAAAAACATGTACTCGAAGTCATTTTCAAATTATCATAAATTTCTCATCATATATCTCAATTTCCAAATAGCAAGGCCCGCATAATAACGCTTCAGACCATTTAGTCAATCATCTGTTCACATGAGGTATTTCCATCAATCATATCGACACCCAAGCCCGGGTCATGACGTATCAAGCTATCATAAAGTACTAGGCAGAACCCGTGTCATAAGACATCAGGTTGTGCTTTTCAATTGCCCGCGTAACACGCATCAGGCTATTATAACATGCTTAGCAAGACCCGCGTCAAAACGCCTCAAGTCAATACATTCTTATTGCCAGGACACGCGTCATAACTCCTCAGGTCGTGTTTCTCAATCGCCCGCGTCATAATTCATCAAGTTAGGATACTACCCGCGTAATAACGCATTAGGTTAGTCATCCTTACTTGGTCAAGTATAATATTCCGCGTAATAACACATTAAGATAATTCAAACCTCGCGTCATAACACATTAGGGTACAAGTTGTCTTTCATAAACATGCGTTAATATGCCTCAGGTTGAATCCCGTATCAATACACATTAGGATTTGCTCAAGCCCCGCGTTTAACGCATCAAGGCATAACATGAATACGCACTCATGAATCAATCAATCATTGGCCAAATAAACTATAGACACATATTATAACTCAGCCATTTCTCATCATTTCAATCGATTAAGGGTAGTTACCGTAAACCATGCTTCTCATAAATCAAGGCTCTCAAGCCATATCTCATCTTTGAATAACTTCATGATCGAGTATAACTCGATTGAACAAGCAACTAGTCTTTTATCATGCGAATCAATCATGGCCGAATTCACATAATTCAGGGCACAATTTGCACAACAATGACAATCAATCAAATAAGCCCTTCCTTGGCCTCAATTCATCACTTCCTTAAAACCGAATTCCATCATTGCCTAGTCAAGCTTAAACTTCGCACAATTGACACTTAAAGAACCAAATGCCACATGGCCATTCAAGAGCACATGTCAACCAAATATCCTCATAGCAATCTCAACTATAAATATCATAATCTTGTTCCAAGGCAAGCAAGCAAGCAAGGTTCGTTTAACACAATCTCAATCGGCACTAATCAATTCAAGCACATTTGACACATAAAAATCATCATTCAAGCCTCAAACTTGTCCCTTAGTAACCTAACATCCCAATAAAGGTTTAGGAATAAATTACCAAGCAAATGAGCTATCTTAAGTCCACAAAAGCCTCCTTGGAGTTCACGGTCAGAATTGGTTCAAATTGGACAAATTTGTCCTCTTGAAAATCTAAGCAAGAATCAACTACTAAATCCCATCAATTTCACCCCCAAACTCCAACCAATAGCTCACTAACAACCCCAAGCTAGGATTGAATGACCACTTACCGTTTATTTCGAGTGAATTCATCCTTTAATCAGTCCCAAAGTTCTTGGTTTGATTAAAAAAAAATAAGGCTCCTGGCTCGGTTCATGCAAATAGGCCACAATCGACCATCAAAATCCATCGAATCTTCATTCAACTTCAACTATAAACCTTCTAACATACCAATCCAAAATTTAAAGACACTTACCACTTTAATCAAGCGAGATTAACCCCCAAAATAGCTCAACAATTTGTGGTTTGCACCTGGAACAACAATCCAGTCGGCCCAAGGGAAAATGTTATAAACGGACATCTAATCCCATCAACTTCTCACTAATCCTTAACCATCAACCTTTTAACATGTTAATCTAAGTTTAAGAAATCTCTTACCTTGAGAACTTAGCAAGGAAACCTCCGATTAAGGCAGCAAGTTCACAGTTTTTCCCCCGAACAGATCGGTCCAAGTTTTTGTCCATAAAACAACAAGCAATCAACCCTTAAATCCCATTACAATCCATCCTCAACCTCAAATACATGTTGCTAAATTTCTTAACTAGGTTCATGAAGTGCCTTAATGAAGATTGGAGCGGAATGAGCTCGGAAATCCCACTTAGGAGCTCACAGGCTCAAATCTAACTGGCCCGACCTTTGCTCATTCTAACGGCTCTGCAGTACAAACAGATGGACTAAATGGGGCTCATAATATGGCATTAGAACGGAAAGAGGATAATATTTCTAATGGTGGGTGGTTCGTCTCCATCTGATGACGGATGAAAAAGTTATGACCAGGAGAGTGAGCAGTTTCGGAGTAAGGCAATGAGCTTAGCGAGAGGGGGAAGAGAGAAAACTTGAGGGAATGATGGGAAGGAGGGTGATTCTCGACCAAAATGAATGAGGAAGAAGAGAATGACTTCTCTTACAAGCCAAAGGAGGGAGGGAGAGAGAGAGAGAGAGAGAGAGAGAGAGAGAGAGAGAGAGAGAGATGGGGATTAGACAAGCTAATTAATACACCTAGGCCCCTAATCTAGCCTAAGTAATCACATAGCCCATATAATAACACTTGTCCTCTATCACATAAAGATCTTGAGGCTAAAATGACTAATCTACCCTCAAAATTTCGGCCATTAGAGGGAGAAAGAGGATTGATTGTTTTGTCCTTATCTCCTCTTAGAAAACGAATATCCACCTAAGGGCAAGAGGGTAATTTTTCATCCACAGTCCAAAAATTCACTTTTTCAATCTTAATTACCCTTGATGAGGCGACATCTAATTTTTTTTTTAAATGTTGGGATTCCTCATTGTCCGATATCCAATTTTGAGACCCCATTCCTTGTCAGTAGTCTCGAAAAGGGTCGAAATCCGAAATGTCACACTGGAGCTCGACAAACCCCGCTAGACATGCCCCACTCTCACTGGTCATTGCCAGCGATGGTGGGGCGGCGACGACGAGGGTTGCAACAACATCTTTTTTTATATTTTCTTAATTTTTAATTTATTTTAAATAATTTTCAATTTCACAAAATTTTGTTAGTTTTTCTTTTTTAATTCTTTTTTAATTTTTAATTTTTTTCTGAATTTTGAAGTTCAAGTGGAACTAATGTGGACTTCATTTTTAAATGCCAATTAAAATTCAAAAATTAAATAAAAATTTCACGTGGCAATTTTTGCTGTAATTTTTTACCAGAGGCACCAAAGTGATCCTTTTTTCTCATATATAGACTTGGCATTAAATTGATCTGATTGAAATTTTTGACACCAAAATGATCTCCATACATAACTTTTGGCACTAAAAGTGTACTTTTGTCGAAATCAAAGTAATCTGATTCACTGTATCATGGTATCGATTTAAGTTCACGATTAGAGATATACTCTCGATCACAAAACACAATGTGCCTCGTATAGTTGATTTTTAGTATGGAGATTCTTCTATTTTGATATACTGTCTCGAATAGTGTCATTTTATTCTTTTGTGTGTGCATTGCAAGGGACAAAGTCATTTTTTTCTGTAGCTTAATATGGATATATCGCATATATTTTTTCAATTTATTGTATAAAATATAGCAATATTGGCATCATTCAGTTATTTTTACTTTAAACCTGTAAGTATGGATATTTTCTTGTTCTAATCGAGGTGATAAATCTAAATATTGTTAGACGTATGCAAGATTATGACAAAATTTTGAAGTGATTTTTTGTTGAAGTTTTCGTGAAGAAAAAGAAAAGAGTTTGCTCTTAATCCCATTGATATTTAATATATTTAGGCTCTGTCTATTTCATAGGAACTGAATCATTTGGAAATTCTATTTCCTAAAAGTAATTGCTTATATCTATTGGAAAAATGAATGAATGACAAATATTTTCACTATTTATTAAAATACTTGGACAAAAATTATTGAAAATAATGAAAATATATTCCATTGACTAATTACTTGAAGCGATGCAAGTGATCATTTTTAGGAAAATATTTTTCAAATTATTCGTTATCTGCGAAGCAAACGGAGTCTTATTATGCAAAAGTGAATTTTGCTAATGGAGACATGCAGACTAATGTATGATTTTATTTTTATTTTTGTAATCGAGGTGTCCGGGCCAGCTTAATCTGAACTATTCATCGAGAGATACTAGTGCAGCAACCCATCGCCATAACCCTCCCATTTAAATCACAGGTGCTCAACTGGGGAATTGAATTTGGGATCAGTGCGTCTAACCACACAATCTCAAGTGCGTTCTAACCAACTGAGTTATCCATGAGTAGGTATGGATATTTTAAATCATAGGTAACTGGAAAGTTTCAAAATACACCTTGTATGAGTAAATTCGTAATGCCAATATATGTGTACGGCGATAGCTGCCCTTGCTGATGCCAGCTTTCCTTTATCATTTTTTTATTAAGTTATTTTTAGCTTAATTTATAATTATTTAATTTCTTAGTACAAATTAGGGAGTAGATTTTGATGCTTTTGCGGATAAAAGTGATGGAGATTGCATTATAGTTTTTCAAATACAAATGTTGAAGTATGATGCTTTTTTAGCCATTTTTATTTTTTTTATTTTTTGTTAAAAATTTTAAATTATTTTTAGTTGTTTGAATACTATGTGGAATTTCTTTTTATTAATTTTTGGCTTTCTTTTTTTTATTATTGCTGACTATGATTCTCCAATGAGACATTAGACGCCACATGATTTCCGGCAACTCTCACCGGAGTTGCACTCAAACAATTATTTTTAAAAAAAATTGGCATTTACGTGATTCAATAAATATTTGCACCAAAGTTAGTATCAGTACACAAATATTGACAGTCTACGTGTATTTTTGCCGAGTAAATTCTATAGCAGTCTTTGAGAAAACAGTGGAAAGGAGAAACACAGAAGAATCTGATATGGATGTATTGGATTGGTTATGGGGTCATTGCACTTGCTTTGTGCTTTTCTTGGCTTGCTCGACTTGATATTCTCGTGGTTGGGTGGCTTTTGTGCGCAGCTCTGCCTCCACCATATATTTCAGCTTAGAGCTTCCGAGGTCTGCAAACACTCCGGGCTTACTTCTTTTAGCCGAGGTGGCGGCATTGGTGGCGGCGATGGAGAACGAGTCGGGATCTTTGGAATACACGCCTACGTGGATAGTCGCGGGCGTATGCTTCATCATAGTTTTCCTCTCTCTTTGCGCAGAACGAGCCCTTCACCGGCTTGGCAAGGTCAGTTATACATGCACAGATTACATGTGTGTGTGTCTGATAATTTCGTGCTTCTACTGCAATTGCATTTGATGTCCTAAGATGGAACTGGATGATGCTGCAGTTCTTAAAGCACAAGGAGCAAAAGGCCTTGTTTGAAGCCCTGGAAAAGTTAAAAGAGGGTCCGGTCCATTCGCTTTCAGCCCATTGATTCACATTTGCCTGCCAATGCTCTCTCTGCATCCCAACCACGTTCTTCCTTGTGAATATCGAAATGTCATATAGCTAGTTTAATCATCAGACACGCACGTTAGAACTGACATGCACTGGTTTTCCACATTCTGTCCAGAACTGATGCTCTTGGGTTTCATTTCGTTTCTGCTAACCGTTTTCCAAAGCATACTGAGCCGAATATGCATCCCCACTCATGTGGCCTCGCTCATGCGCCCATGCAAGAAGCAAGCTTCGGAGATCGCCACTCATGGGGAGCTTCTTCTACAAACAAGAAACAACAGGAGAAGACTTTTAACAACGGATCCTAGCGTGGATCACTGTGCACATAAGGTATGCTGTTACCGAAAAGTGATGACTTCTCTTAAATATGTAAAACATCTGCACCGATATTTCAAGTGAGCACATTAAGTTTGGAAAATCTTTAATTGGCTCACGGCAAATACGGACATCGACTATGCATCACAATGTGTACAGGGACAGGTTCCACTGTTGTCGACGGAGGCATTACATGAACTTCACATATTCGTCTTTGTATTGGCGGTTGTTCATGTAATCTTTTGCGCAACTACTATGGTTCTCGGCGGAGCAAGGGTAATTCTCACTTTCCCAACAAGTATCATGTCGGCTCTCCAGTGGTTTCGCAACAGTTCCCTTACATCACAGCCATCCCTTCTTGCGTTTTGCAGATACGTCAGTGGAAAAAATGGGAAAACTCACTTCGGAGAGACACTCCCAAGAAAGGAAAAAGTATTCTATCGCCTTCCATACAAACCAAGATATAAAAGTGGTAGAAGTTGCAATTACATCCCACATATATGGGATGTAATCGCGGGCCCACCGCGAGTCAACCTAAACGTGCTTTCATTGACAGAAATCTAAACCCAACACAACCCTGCAATTCATTGAGCTTTTTTAACTGGAATGAAAAGTTTGATACAAATCTGATAGAAATCCTGAATTGCCTGGCATAACCACTTGTATATGATGATAATGAGTTCTTTACAGTAAGCTGCAATACAGATGTTGCTCACTCTTTCACTAACTTTTGAGTAACTTATGAGCGACAGTAGAATCGGATTCCACTTGCTAGTTGCTACTACTACAAGAGACTGTTAGTAAATGGTTTCCTAGCATGTATATACATGATGTCATTGTGTATCAGCAAGAATGCACATTAAACACGATGAAGCTAATTATTTCAGCAAATGCATGCAGCACCCGCATCATCAACCGACGGTGATGAGCATCATGAGGACTTCAGACAACGTGCGAGTGGATATTGGAGGAAAGCAGCTATTGTGAGCTGGATGGTAAATCTTGCTGTACTCATTTGCTGATGCACGTCATGTCCATGACATATGGCGTACCATTGAAAACAGAAAGAGGCGATTGTAGGATCTAACACAGCCAATACTTTATATTTCACTAGTTGATGGCATTTTTGCATTGCAGATTTCGTTTATGAAACAATTCTATGGCTCTGTCACCAAGTCAGACTATATCGCTCTGCGACAAGGATTTATTATGGTGAGAATACATAGTGGTTGAAATCCATTTATATCTGGATATTGGTTGAGTATGGTCGATGACCATGTCTTTTAACATTTTGGATGTACACATTTGTATGTATACAGACCCATTGCCCTTCACTTCCTTATTTTGATTTTCACAAGTACATGATGCGAGCCCTGGAGGATGATTTTAGAAAGATAGTTGCCATAGGGTAATCCCTCTGACGTTTGTTTCACTCCGACTTCAATTTAGCTTTGCAATATTAAATATCGCCAGCCGGGCAACTCACAGTTTACCTGGTGCAGCTGGTTCTTTTGGCTATTCGTCGTCCTGTTTTTGCTCCTAAATGTGGAAGGTAATCCCCCAGCAACCCAGCACGCACTCTTAGAGACACAAATTTACTTTTCTGCCAATTCGTGCAGGATGGAACACATACTTTTGGATGTCGTTTCTACCATTAGTCGTAAGTGAATTGGCAATCTCTCCTAATCCTGGAAGTTTCAGTTTGAGGTTAAGAAGTTGATGGCAGTGATTAGGCGAATATTGAATGAATGGTTGAACTGAACTTGCAGCTTTTGCTCCTTGTTGGAGCTAAACTGGAGCATATAATAACTCGCTTAGCTCAGGAGGTGGACAGCAGAAGAGAGGATCCTGAAGCCCCTCAACCCCGAGTGAAGCCGTCTGATGAACACTTTTGGTTCGGTCGCCCCGTCATTGTTCTTCGCCTGATTCACTTCATCTTGTTTCAAAATTCTTTTGAGATTGCCTTTTTCTTCTGGATATGGGTAAATACACAAATCCCACTTTACGTACAAGTAAAAGTCGTCGTCGGATGATCATGTATAGTCTAACCCGAAAAACAAGCAAACGTATGCTTTCTTGCTTGCCAGAGCACTTACGGACTCCACTCATGCATTATGGAAAGGATTGGTTTCATCATCCCAAGGCTCATAATGGGGTAAAGTGAAAAAAAAATGCGGAAACTAATAGCTCCTCCTTATTTCCCTTCTTGGTTAATTTCTAATTGGGATTAGACTGCTTGCTGCTGCCTTTTTTTCTTTTTTTCTTTTTTTCCAGAGTTCTTGTTCAAGTCCTATGCAGCTACAGCACCCTGCCCCTGTACGCTCTAGTCAGTCAGGTCAGCAATTTTGAATGATTATTGCAATATTTTGTCGTGTTACTAGGAATGTAGCAGCAAGGTCTAAAGCCATATGAGGCTGTATATAAAGCTGACAAAGCTACTTCCTCCTGCTCCTGCCTGTATGAATTAAGATGGGAAGCACGTTCAAGCAAGCCATGCTTGATGACCACATCCAACTATCCATAAGGAGTTGGCGTGATCGTTCAAAGGCGAAAGGCCAACCTGATCATACAAAGGAGTCATCTGGAGGAGCAACTACTTCAGATTTGCACAGAATGGCTGCGCAATCATTGGAAACCTTGGACGTTGTCGATGAATCTACTCCAGTGATTTAAGTCAACATGTACCGGACTTTCGAAACTACGTTTTATTTGCAAATTTATTTTTTTTATTTCTCACATTCATGAGCCCTAAATCAACAACTCTGCAATAGTCATGGCTCATTCGGTAGCAGCATATTGGAGTGGGGAGGGAGCAAAGCGATTCTGGAATAGAATGAGCCAGAGCCAAACATCACGTCTCGTACTGGGTACGCTTAGCTGAAACGTCAAGAACCATCAAACTGAATCGACGCCCTTGAGCCACTATCATCATCAACCATCAATTTTCCTCGTTTCAAAACTAAAAGGAGGAGGCTATGTATTGTTGAGTTATGTATGGACTGCCCCAGTCACAAAGTCCCAACGATTCTTAAGGCTTTTCCCTTCAATTGACCTCTATCTATCAACTTGTATTTTTGAAGAATAAAAATCTTAGAAAACAGTCCCACCTGGGAAGAGGGCAAAATCTAACTTGCCCTTCAATAACCTCTCTAATCAGCTTTGGGCCACCACCATCAACCTCACTCGATCGACTCTTTCTCTAACCGTGGAAAGTTCTCTCCCGGTTTCGAAATTTCCCATTCCAAATTTTGTCGCTCCATTCAAGTTAGACTGAATACTTAAACATGATATTATGCTTTCATCTAACAACTGAAATTTTTTAGAACAGTGCTCCTACAAAATCTCATGTGATATTAGAATACGGCCTATTGCATTTTTGTAAAAAAAGCCTTACGTCAATTCAGTTATAAACTTTTTTGTATTTATATTAATTTAGTACATTCATCCAATTTTGGTCTATGCTAACTTGCGTGATAATGGACATTTTGGATTATTTTCCGATCTTTTCTCCTGCAACAAATTTTTGTCATTTATTTCTTTTCCTTTTCGAGGAAAAATGCCAAAAAAGGGCCACAAGTGTACTTATTTTCTCAATTAAGGGTTTAAAGTACAACTTATGTCAAATAAGTGACTAGAGTGATTTTCTTATTTCAAAAAGGGTCTGGCCAATTCTTATTTCTGTCTTTTATTTTTTTTTTTACAATTTGATTTTTTTCAGCTTTTCTTTTCCTTTCATTTTTATCTGTCCTGTTTTTTTTTCTTTGTTACCCTCCCCTTCACCAGCCACCTGCTCGATGCCTTTGCTTATCCTGCGCATCCCCACCTACTCCGTTTGTCTTCATCTCTTAAAAATCTCTCAAAAAACTCCACGCCGTCACTTCCTTCAAATCTACCTCTTTCTCTTAGGCATTTCCGCGAACACCTCGCGAGCAAACCCATTTCACTAACAATGGCGACCCAGAATGCCACGCCCAAATCCGAATCTGGAGCCAATGGCGAAGCCCCACCGCCACAGCACCGCAAGGTGGCCTGATCACCGGCGTTATCGGCCAGACGGGTCGTACCTCATCGAGTTCTTGCTAGACAAGGTGTACGAGATCCACAGCCTGATTCGCCGCTCCTCCAACTTAAACACCCAACGGATCAACCACAACTACATCGACCCACACAATGCCCACAAGGCTCGGATGAAGATCCACTACGCCGATCTCTCCGATGCCTCATTTCTCCGCCGCTAGATCAACACGATCTCCCCCGACGAGGTCTACAATCTCGCTGCCTAGTCCCAGTGGCGGTCTCCTTTGAGATCCCTGATTACACCGGTGACATCGGCGTCATCAGCGCCCTCCGCCTCCTCGAGTCCATGTGCTCACACGTCTCCGCTACCGGCTGTGCGCTCACCAGATCGAAGCCGTCACTCCTCCATTCTTCCTAAACCTTCCGCTCCTCCATCCACAGCCTATCTTTCGTTTGCTTCCTCTCTCCACGTACCTCGCCCACTGCTTCCCGAAGTGTGACACCCCAAAATTTGGGGCAATGTTAAACTTAGGATTCAAACTAATTACAGACAAAAGCCACGGGATCAAGAGGTGCCGCTAGAGAGTAAAGATCACCTTTGGTAAGTATCATGACTTAGTATATAAATTGGTTATGCTTCTGATTGAGGATCGACTAAGTGGTGACCTTAATCGAGTTTGGATTGATTATAATTGGGCTCATCTAGCTGCGGAACGATCGGAGGATCACCCTGAAGTCAATCAGGATAGAATTGTCGAACGATTTGTAAGCTAAAAAGATCGACAATTGAACTAGCCATGAATTCTATAAAGGTCAATTTAAATTAGAACCCCGTATCAGTCATGCTCTAGTCGAGGATTGATTACCCGAAACGTGCTACTGGAATATTAAGGATCGAGATAAATAGATCCTACATCAATTAGAATTGGTCATGAGAGGTGAACTCAATAGTATTCATCATGCTAGGTGTAGGAACGGGTGATTCCAACCCTAAACTGAGATGAAAGAAGTGGTTGTTGTCTCAATTGGCAACAAGACACGATCTTGAGCACACCTAATATGGCTACGCCTCTTGATGTGCTCCGCTATAAGCCGAATTAATTCGGCAAGAAAAAGATGATATGTTCCTTAGTTTAATTAAGCATTAAAAATAGAGGAAACATTTAGATATTCCAAAAGCCTCAGTATTTTTAAAGTCTTAAAACGAGGAATAAGAGTCAGATTGAAGAATACCCAAATTGTCATTAGCGGTATTCATGATTAATAGCTACAAAATAGAATAAAAGTCTAGAGACCCCATGGATAGGTGACACCAAGAACACAAAAATTTATATGCTAAATCTCTATTTTAAATGTAAAATGAATAAAAGAAAATAGTATCTGTATATGTGGTAGGCGTGCAAGGCATAAGAAGGAAGAAATGTGCAATTATAAAAATTTGATATAAAGGCCTAAATATTCTACGATTATAGAATAGCCAAATAAATTGATAATACGACATGTGGCAACTAGAATATTCTTAAGAATATTTAAAATGCTAGCTTGGCAGACAATGAAATAATATATAGAATATTCTCTATTGTTAAGTAAAATTAAAAAGTAAACATAAACTTGGAAAACAAGTTAGCATGTCAAGACAAAATAACATTAGAAATATTTGGCTTGGAGAGCACGCCAACATATAAAGACGAAACTGAATTGAAAAATAAGTCGGAAAGATGAATTGACACATGGAAAGTATATAAGACGAAAACGACTTGAGGAGCAAGTCAAAAAATAAAATAAAAAATAAAAATGATTTTTGACTTGGGGAACAAGTGAAGCACATGAAGACAAAATAAGATTAGAAAAAGTAACCTGAAGTATTAGAACACTCTAGATATGCCATGTAACAAAATAAAATAGTATGTTTAGAGTATTCTATGCAATAATTTATTTTGAAAAGACAAAAGGAATTAATATTACAATAATTAATAGACTTGAATAAGAAAATAAAATAAACTAATAAAATAAAATCTCCTATAAAAGGCGTGAAAGAGGAGAGGCTTTTAGAGCTCAAATGATCTTAGGTGGCTTAATAACAAGAATACACGTGTAAACTAGAATTATGCATTATAAAACATGTGACAAAAATTAATAAAATGAGGACAAGAAATTCCCATAGGCCTGTGAAATGGAGTTATGCCACAAACCAAGTCTAAAAATATAGTCTTATTTAGCGCTATGTGGAAACCTATAGAGGAAGACACATAAACTAATTAAATTAAAATAGAAAAATAGAAAACAGACATGTGTATTAATAGAAAATTCTAGAACACTAATGTGTCGAATAATCCTTAGTTCTTAGCTTAACGAGAATGGCCAATAATTGATAAGATAAGACAAACATGTGCCACATAAGTCTTTATTGGAGAATAAGTAGGGATAAAATAAATGAAAAATTAGAAATTTGAGCACTATATGAAAAGAGACAAACATGTGTATTACGCCATTCTCTTTCTTCTCTCCCTCTCATCTCAATCGGCCGTCAAGTATTCAATAGCCACCGCCACTGAACGTCCATAGAAACCGACATGCACTTGCACGAATCATCGATGAGATTTTAATTTTACATTCGCCGTCGAGAGGTAAGTGATATCTAACCCTTATCCAGGGCATGGAGCTTTTCTATTCTAATGCTTGCATGAAAATTATATGTGATGCATACGTTCCTTGATCTCACTATTTCCAATGGTGATACTATACGATATGAAATGATATGTTGATTTTGCTATCTTTGATAGTAAGGTTATATGAAATGAGATATTATATGCCTCACCTAAACGGTGAGAGGGCCTTAAAGTGTGCACCATATGAAAGAAAAGTGGAGCCGTTATGCGAATATGAAAAGGAATCGAAAACGATTCATATACGATATGTATGCTTGCATTATAAATTATATTTAGCTTGTTTCCTATGTTCAGTTTAGATATTGCTTACTAGGATTATAAATCACATTCCTTATTTTTTAGAGTTGTAGCCAATGGCTAACCTACCATCTCCACTTTTTTGGTGATGTGATGTATATGGATGTTGCAAGTATCAACGTGGTAGATTTGGATAGTGAAGTAACTCTTAGACGCTATATTGCTACTATATGGGTAAACGAAGGTCGACCCGCTTATGTTCCACATAGGTTCATCGCATGGTATCGCGTCACAGATGGCAATCTTATAGGACCACTTTCCGACGTCGCAAGTCCACCGAATTTTGAGAATGGAAGGTTACCGCACGTGGATTGAAAGGGCAACGCAAAGTGGAATTTTTGGGCAAAGAGGTGGCAACGTGAAAATGGAGGGCACGTGAAACCCTAGGAATCCAAAGTGGTGAAGTAAGTTTTGGTAGGCCACGAGTAACGTTTTGGGGCCATATGCGAAGATGGAGTAGAAAATCCTTGCTAGAGCCATGTAAATACTAGCTATGATGCATATAAGTGTGTTGTGAGTTGACAAAAGTGTTGTAAATGAAATAAATATTAGAAGCATGTAAGTAGTACTAAATGTTGTCTCTGTTCCCGAAAGATCGAAAAGTATAAAATGAAAGCGCTTCCGCATGTAAATCGTAATAAAGAGAAATAAAACAATAATAGTAAAGGAGTGGAAAAATATTATGGGTTGAATACAAGGACGGTGTACCTAGGACACCACAAGTCTTTTCCCAGCAACGTCACGATTTACGATCCTCATATGGTCTCGAAAAAATAAACAACGCAAAACCGTAGTGCTTTGGAGGGATTCAAGAGACCGAGAGTCCCATAGGAGTTTATACTTCCTATAACGGGTACTGAGGGTCGGGTCGAGGACGTCGTAGCTGATTTGGTATCAGAGCGGGGTTAATAATATCTGGAGTGATAAGGCATGATGGGGAAACAGTTTAGACGATTAGAAAAGACATTGTTATATGCATGTGATTGTACACTAACTTTATATGAGATTGTTATTTTGACCTTTGTTGTTGTTGCTATTATCTCAGATTGATAATTGTGTTAGTAATAGTTATATAGAATATTTTAGAGTCGATTTTCGACTATAACGTAAGATGAATTCTTGGGGAAGGCCGCCAAGGCAGGATCCCCGACTAAATGGGATTCTATAAGTTTTAGCAACAATAGGTGATTTGATGCAGCAGCAAGCACAATAGCAAGCTGCTAATGCCTCAGAAAATGCTTCCACATCCGGAAATGAAACATGAAATTGGGGATGTCATATACAAGGTTTGATAGAGTAGTTTCTTCTGAGTAGTTTCTAAAGTTAAGGCCTCCCGAATTTGCCGGTATAGGAAACCCAGAGGAAGCTCAACTATGGATTGATGAGCTTGAGAAAATATTTGCATTCCTAGAATGCTTAGAGCTTGATCGTGTAGATTAGCTGAGTATCAGCTACAGGGTAACACCGGTTATTGGTGTAAGGCTACAAAGGGAACAGTGTTTCCTATTAGCACTGCAATAACATGGGGTGCCTTTGTTAAGGCCTTTTATGGGAATTATTTCTCAGAAAGTGTACGTGACCGCACGGTGGTGGATTTTATGCAGTTACAACAAGGTGATGTAACCGTAGACTAATACGAGGCAAGGAATCGGTAGCAAAGGCTAAGCTGTTCCTGGAAGGGTCGCAACCCAGTATCCGAGACCAACTAGTACTGTTAAATATTCACGATTATAATGAGTTATATGCAAGAGCTCAAATGGTGGAACGGTACTCACTATAGAACACTCGTCGTCCATGTCGGCTCAAGAGTGTACTCCTCCCCGAGCTATGAGTCGCGATAAGCGATTGAAGGGAAAAAAGTCCTTTGTCCCAAAAAAGAAAAGAAAAAAGTCCTTTGGATCAATTCGAAACATGTCAGCATTGTGGAAGGTGGCATGGCAACGCTTCCTGTCGAATGCTTATAGGAGCGTGCTTTCAATGTGGTCAGCAGGGACATTGAATGAGAGATTATCTACAGCAACAATTGCCACCACTGAATAGGCAACAACCTCAGCAGGCAGCACAACAAAGGAATGCGCAACGACCACCAGCGCAAGGACAAGTTTATGCGGTGACTCAAGAGGAAGTGGAGAATTCTAAGACCATCATTACAGGTACGATTTCTATTAATGATTATCTAGCCTATGCTTTATTCGATACTGGAGCTACTCATTCGTTTATATCTAGGCATTTTGTGGAACTATTTAGAATAGAAGTTAAACCGCTAGAGGTACCCTTAAGTGTATTGACACCTCTTAAAAAGGAAATATTATCCTCATTGTCATGTAAGGGATGTAGAATTGACATAGGGGATTATGAAGGAAAAATAGATCTGGTGGTTTTGGATATGCATGACTTTGATGTCATAATAGGGATGGATTGGCTTCATCAATAGTGAGTCAATGTAGATTGTTATCTAGGATAATTTATCTCAAATCACTGGGGTTATTTGAATATGAGTTTATTGGTAAAAGATGAATATGTTCGAACCTGATGATTTCAACGATAAGCAGCCGAACTTCTTAGTGATGGATGTCAACGATACCTAGCGACCGTAGAGGATAAGTCGCAAGAAGAACCTAAGTTAGAGAATATACCTGTGGTTAAGGAATTCCCTAATGTTTTTCCGAAGGATCTACCAAGATTACCTCCAGAAAGAAAATTTGAATTTATGATTAAAATAGTCCCACGTACGGAGCCAATTTCTAAAGCTCCATATCGGGTGGCTCAATCGGAATTAAAGGTGCATTTACAAGAAATGCTTGATAAAGGATTTATACGACTAAGTACCTCACCTTGGGGAACACCGGTCTTATTCAAAAAAGAAAAAGGATGGATCCTTATGGCTATGTATAGACTATTGACAATTGAATAATGTCACCATTAAAATAAATATCCATTGTCAAGGATCGACGATTTGTTCGATCAACTTCAAGGTGCATCAGTGTTCTCTAAGATAGATTTAAGGTCGGGATACCATCAGCAAAGATGACGTTCCAAAGACGGCTTTTAGGACATGTTATGGGAACTACGAGTTTATGGTGATGCCATTTGGATTAACAAACGCGACCGCAACTTTCATGGATCTAATGAGGAACACGTGCAACATTTAAGAAGAACGTAAAGTTCAAATGGATGAAAAAGTGTGAGCGAAGTTTTCAGGAGCTCAAGCAAAAATGGACAACCGCTCATGTTCTAACGATACTATCAGGATTAGGCGAATTGTTGTCTATAGTGACGCGTCACATAAAGGACTCGGTTGCGTCATAATGCAACTTGGAAAAGCGACAGGTTACGCGTCAAGACAACTTAAGCCTTACGAGCTTAATTATCCCGTTCATGATCTGGAACTAGTGGCAATTATTTTTGCTTTGAAGATATGGAGATATTATCTATACGGACAGAGGTTAGAAATTTATACAGACCATCAGAGTCTCAAGTATCTATTTTCTCAAAAGGAGTTAAACATGTGGTGGCGAAAGTGGATGAAATTGCTCAAGTCGTCCCGGAAAGGCAAATAAAGTCGCAAGTCCACTATTGCTACATTGATCATTAAAGAAAGGGAGTATGATGGGTGAAGCTAGAGACTCTGAATTTAAGTTTGAAATGGGAGAGTAATGCGGAATATTTGCCACTTTGCGAATCAAATCGGAGATACGAAAAAGAATTCGAGCATTGCAAAAGATGGACAAAGAATTATTCAAAACACAAAATAAATTGGAGGAAGGGAAGAAACCTAATTTCAGATAACCGATGATGGCACGTTAATGTTCAGAGAAAGAATATGTGTTCCTAAAGATGAGAAACTCAAGGACGAGATCTTATCCGAAGCTCCTAGTAGTCACCGTAGTATCCACCATAGTAGTACAAAAATGTATCGGAACCTCTATAAACATTATTGGTGGAGTGGCATGAAAGCTGACATAGCGAAACAGTGGCTAAATGCTTGACATGCCAATAAGTAAAGGTTCAATATTGCAAGCTAGGAGACATTAGAAATACCATAGTGGAAATGGGAACACATTAGCATGTACTTTGTTTCAGGATTGCCAAAAACTCAAAAAGGAAATGACTCGATTTGGGTAATAGTCGATAGATTAACAAAGTCGGCTCATTTCTTAACTGTTCGAAAGAATTTCTCATTGGAAAAGTTGGCTGATTTATATGTTAAACAAATCATCCGTTTACATGGAGTACCTGTTACTATTATATTGGACTGAGACCCTAGATTTGTCGCTAAGTTCTGGCGGAATCTTCAAACCGCCATGGGAATTAAACTCCAACTTAGCATAGCTTACAATCCTCAAAGTGATGGCCAGACGGAGAGGACGATACATACATTAAAGGATATGTTACGTGCTTGTGCTATTGACTTCAAAAGAAGTTGGGATGAACATCTCATCTGGCAGAATTTGCCTATAATAGTTACCAGCAAAGTATTGAAATGGCTCTATTTGAGGCATTATATAGTAAAACTTGCAGAACTCCAGTTTGTTGGGATGAAATACGGGAAAGAAAACTTGCAGGACCATTGATAGTACAGATGACAACAAAAAATTTACAAACTATAAGAAATCGCCTTCGTACGACATAGAGTAGACACAAAAGTTATGCCGATAGACAAAGGAAACCATTAGAGTTTCATGTTGGCAATTTTGTTTTCTTGAAAGTATCGCATATGAAAGCGTATCCTGTTTCAGGAAGAAAGTAACATTAAACCCGAGGTACATCGGACCTTTTGAGATCCTAGAAAGGATTGGAGAATTGGCATATAGGTTGGCTTTACTATCATGACTTGCTAACATCCATGACATATTCCACGTCTCAAAGTTAAGAAAATATGAACCATATCCGTCACATGTACTCGACTACGAGACAAAACAGATCGATGAAAGAGCAGTGTATGTGGAAAACCATGTGCGGATCATCGATAGAAAAGAGTAAGTCCTAAGAAATAAGACGATTTCCCTTGTCAAGGTCCTATGGCAGTACCATAGAATAGAAGAGGCAACATGGGAGAGTGAAGAGTCGATTAAAAGTCAATACCCTCACTTATGCCCAACCACTAGGTATGTCTTTGAACTCCGAGAATGATATTTTAAATTTCGAGGACAAAATTTTATAAGGGAGAAGAGTTGTGACACCCCCAAAATTTAGGGCTAGGTTAAACTTAGGATTCTGACTAATTACAGACAAAAGCCACAGGGTTAAGAGGAGCCACTAGAGAAGAAAGATCGCCTTTGGTAAGGATCACGGCCTAATATATAAATCGGTTATGCTTCCAATTGAGGATTGACTAAGTGACGACCTTAATTGAGCATGGATTGATTATAATTGGCCTCATCTAGCTACGGATGATCATAGGATCACCTTAAAATCAACTAAGGACTAAATCGTGGAACAATTTATAAGCTGAAAAGGTCGACAATTGAACTACTCGTGAATTCCACAAAGGCTGATTTAAATTAGAATCCCGTACCAGTCACGCTCTAGTTGAGGACTGATCACCCCAGACTACATGACGTGCTACTGGAATACTACGAATCAAGATAAACCATTCCTACATCAATTTCAATTGATCATGAGAGATGAACTCGATAGTGTTCGTTATGCCTCGGTTTTTTTTTTGGTCGGAATTATGCCTCGATTTAGGAACTGGTGATTCCAACCTTGAACTGAGATGAAAGTAGTGTCTGTTGACTCAATTGGCAACGAGACACGATTTTGAGCACGCCAAATATGGCTATGCCTCTTGATGTCCTCAGCTATAAGCCGAATTAATTCGGCAAGAAAAAGATGGTTCGATCCTTAGTTTAATTAAGCACAAAAAATAGAGGAAATATTTAGATGTTCCAAAAGCCTGATAGATATTTTTAAAGTCTTAAAACAAAGAATAAGAGGTCGATTGCTAGGCGACGTTACTCACGTAAATAGAATGCCCAAATTGTCATTAGCGGTATTCATGATTAATATCTACAAACTAGAATAAAAGCCTAGAGACCTCATGGATAGGCGACACCAAGAACACAAAAATTTATATACTAAATCTCTATTTTAAATGTAAAATGAAATAAAAGAAAATAGTATATGTATATGTGGTAGGCGTGTAAGGCATAAGAAGAAAGAAATGTGCAATTATGAAAAGTTGATATAAGGAACCAAATATCATACGATTATAGAATAGCCAAATAAGTTGATAATAAGACACATGCCACCTAAAATATTTTTAAGAATATTTAAAATGTTAGCTTGGTAGCAAGGAAATAATATCTAGAATATTCTCTATTTTTAAGTAAAATTAAAAAGAAAACATGAACTTGGAGAATAAGTTAGCATCAAGACAAAATAGCATTAGAAATATTTCGCTTGGAAAGCTAGCCAACATATAAAGACTAAACCGGCTTGAAAAACAAGTCGGAATGATGAATCGACACGTGGAAAGTATATAAGACGAAACTGACTTAAGAACAAGTCAAAAAAATAAAATAAGAAATGAAAATAATTTTGGGCTTGGGAAACAAGTCAAGCACATGAAGACAAAATAAGATTAGAAAAAGTAACCTAAAGTATTAGAACACTCTAGATTTGTCATGTGACAAAATAAAATAGTATGCCTAGAGTATTCTATGCAATAATTTATTTAGAAAAGAAAAAAGGAATTAATATTACAATAATTAATAGACTTGAATAAGAAAAATAAAATAAGAAAAGAAAATAAAATCTTCTATAAAAGGCGTGAAAGAGGAGAGGCTTTTAGAGCTCAAATGATCTTAGGTGGCTTAAAAACAAGAAGACGCATTTGTAAACTTGAGGAGCAAGACAAGAATTCTCTAGAATTATGCATTATAAAACATGTGACAAAAATTAATAAAATAAGGACAAGAAATTCCCCATAGGCATGTGAAATGGAGTTATGCCACAAATCAAGTCTAAAAATATAGTCTTGTAGAGTGCTATGTGGAAACCTATAGAGGAAGACGCATAAACTAATTAAATTAAAATAGAAAAATAGAACATAGACATGTGTATTAATAAAAACCTCTAGAATGCTAATGTGCCAAATAATCCTTAGTTCTTAGCTTAATGAGAGAGGCCAATAATCGATAAGATAAGACAAACATGTGCCACATAAGCCAATAAGTAGGAATAAAATAAATGAAAAATAGGAAAATTGAGCACTATATAAAGGGCAAAGCCCCCAAGAATTCGGCCACCCTCATCCGTCTCTCACCTCATGCCGCTCTCTTTATTCTCTCCCTATTATCTCATTCGGCCATCAAGTGTTCAAGAGCCACCGTCACCGAACGTCCATAGAAACCGACACGCACTTGTATGAATAATCGACGAGCTTTTAATTTTACGTTCGCCGTCGAGAGGTAAATGATATCTAACCCTTAGGGCATAAAGCTTTTCTATTCTAATACTTGTGTGAAAATTATATGTGATGCGTACGCTCCTTGATCTCGTTATTTCCGATGGTGAGACTATACGATATGAAATGATATGTTGATCTTGCTATCTTTGATAGTAAGGTTATATAAAATGAGATGTTATATGCCTCACCTAAATAGTGAGAGTGCCTTAAAGTGTACACCATTTGAAAGGAAAAGTGGAGCCGTTATGCGAATATGAAAAGGAATCGGAAACAATTCATATATGATGTGTATGCTTGCATTATGAATTCTATTTAGCTTGTTTCCTATGTTCGGTTTAGATATTGCTTACTGAATTATAAATCTCATTCCTTATTTTTTAGAGTTGTAGGTAATGGCTAACCTACCATCTCAACTTTTTTGGTGATGTGATGTATATGGATGTTGCAAGTATCAACGTGGTAGATTTGGATAGTAAAGTAACTCTTAGACTCTATATGGCTACTATATGGGTAAACGAAGGTCGACCCGCTTATGTTCCGCATAGGTTCATCGCATGGTATCGCATCACAGATGGTAACCTTGTAGGACCACTTTTCAATGTTGCAAGTCCACCGGATTTTGAGAATGGAAGGTTACCGCACGTGGATTGAAAGGGCAACTCAAAGGTGGAATTTTTGGGCAAGGAGGTGGCAACACGAAGATGGAGGGCATGTGAAACCCTAGGAATCCGAAGTGGTGAAGGAAGTTTTGGTAGGCCACGAGTAACTTTTTGAGGCCATATGTGAAGATGGAGTTGAAAACCCTTACTAGAGCCATGTAAATACTAGCTATGATGCAAATGAAATAAATATTAGAAGCATGTAAGTAGTAATAAAGGTTGTGTCCGTTCCCCGAAAGATTGAACAGTATAAAATGTTCAAGTATAAAATGAAAGCGCAGTGTACTTGGGACACCACAAGTCCTTTCCCTGTAACATCACGATTTATGATCCTCACATGGTCTTCGAAAAATAAACGGCACAAAATCGTGGTGCTTTGGAGAGATTCAAGAGATCGAGAGTCCCGTGAGAGTTTATACTTCCTATAACGGGTACTGAGATCAGGTCAAGGACGTCACATGAAGTTTCGATTCCACTCCTACGATTGATAGCGACTTGTGAGGGAAGGGGGAAGGGGGCTGTCGGCCCTCGCCTTGAGCAAGCGGGGGTGCGCAGGATAAGTAGAGGGCGTCGAGCCGGTGGCCGAGGGAGGGGAGGAGAACAAAAGAAAAAAAATGAAAGATAAAAATGAAAAGAAAAGAAAAGCAGAAAAAATCAAATTGTAAAAAAGTTAAAAGACAGAAATACCATTCAGCCAGACCCTTTTTTGAAAAAAAAAACACTCTAGGCCCTTTTTGATCGAAGTTGCGCTTTGGGTTCTTAATTGAGAAAACAAGTGCAATTGAGGCCCTTTTTTCGGCATTTTTCCTTTTTTTTTTGGTCTCCTCTCGAGTATGATATCTAGGGTGTGCATGGCAACAATTTTACTTCAAAAATATCACCATAAGCAAAAGTTAATTTTTCAACTTCTCCATCAAAAGTTGATTTCTGGTTAAAGAAATGTGTTTGATAAAATTTCAACTCCTTAAATTTATATTTTTGAAACATTATTAACAAAATTTCTGGCGGTAGTGGTTGAGAGAAATCGACATCAGCGGCGTTTGTTGTCGTCGGCCGACGACTGGCGGTGGCCCACGATCGGTGGCGGCCGGTGACTAGTCATTAGAAGTCTGTGATTGGCGATCGACGGCGGCGACAACCGGTGATTGGTGGCAACGGCGGCGATGGCAGCAATTGGAGATCGACAATGATTGGTGGCTGGCGGCGGCCCGCGATCGGAGGCGGCCGACGGTCGAGGGCTGGACGGGCATTTGTCGACGAAGACCTGTGTAGTTAAAGAAGTGATTTCTGAAGTTGAGAATTTACAATTTTTAACTTCTCAAAGTTCGCTAAAAATTCAATCATAAGTAGAAAAATCTTGTAGAAGTGAAAAATATTAATATTTTTACTAGATAGAGAAGCAATTTTAAAGTAGAAATACTATTTCTAAAGTGTTATCATGCGCCCCTAAATAACTCTACTCAAATTTGAATGGTTGTGACAAAAAGGTACGTTTTGATAAATTACACCTCCCTACTAAACTGAAAGATAATACTGAATAAACAAATAAAAATTGCATTTGCACAGATCTTTTGGCATTTGCATTTTTGCTCATTATATATATCATGAGAGAGCCACTAGCTCACTTTGCTTTGGCGAAGGGGCAGCAGACTCGAAGTTTGGCAATGGCGAAACCGCTGGGACCGACGGGAGAGTTCTTCAGGAGGAGGGACGAGTGGCGGAAGCACCCGATGCTCAGCAATCAGCTCCGCCACGCCACTCCCGGCCTCGGCATCGCTCTCGTCGCTTTTGGCATCTACCTCGTCGGCGAGCAAGTCTACGATAAGCTCTACAAGCCCCATCCTCCCACCTCTTCCTCCTCTCACTGAGCAATTACGCCCGCCGCCAGGTTCCCCCCCCCCCCCCCCCCCCAAATTCTCTCTTTCCTGTAGATCCCGTCTTTTTCTCCGTCTTCTAGGGTTCTTAGTGGTTTTGAGGGATCTAATTCAACCTAAATTCAACCTAATCACCCGTCTCTGGTTCCCTGCGATGCCGGTAATTGAGAATACGGCCAGTGCTCAGATCAATTCCAATTGTCGTTTCAATGGGAATTTGGGTTTTGTTCGCTAATACTAAAGGATTTACCTTAATGCGTACTCTTCTCGTTTATAAGAAATAAAAATCATCCTGTTCAGCGTCTTTGAAAAAGGTCGAACTATAAGGCATTGCATTTAACGTTTCATTAGTTCTGGGGTCGATGTCATTGTTATCGAATGATGCATTCTTTGCCCCCCCCCCCCCCCCCCCCCCCCCCCCCCGGTCCTCTGTTGGTTCTTGTGCTAGCTTTTTTCATGCAGAGCATGATGTTTACTATTGGGTAGTTAAGGTAGACAGTTTGGGAAGACGTGCTTTTTTGCCATTCTTGGTAAACTAACTCACTTTTTACTGAATTTTTGTCACTTGGGCTGCAAAAGTAGTCCCAATCTTGTGGCAATGGTTGTCGCTTCTGTAATACTCCCTGGCTAGGATTCCTAGTAATGAACGTTCATTTGGTTCTCGAATCTTAGTGATTATGTAACGTGTTGTTGGATATTTTTCATCGCAAGTGGAGTCGAATATTGAGCCAAATTTGTCCAGGCATCCTCTAGTCCACCCAATAATTAACCCGGAATCCTTGCTTGATTGATCTTGGCTTTATATTTCCATTCTATTCCTTTCTAAAACCAAAATCCTAATTAGGTTCCCTGTTTAGTCTTATGTATATTTCAAAAGATTCAAACGCTAATGCTTGGGACAAAATTGAGCATTAAATGCAAGTAAGTGCATCATGTACCAATGTGTATTTGTGCATGTGCTTTCTTGTGTGTCTTCTCCTTTTTCTTGCTTAATTAGTGAATTTTTCTGTTCAAGTTTTGGTTTAGTGATTAGTAAATTGCAGACGCTGGCCCAACTTGTGACTGGCAACACTCAAGCCGCCTTCAGTCCCTATTCCAGTATTGATTGCCATGCTTTATGAACACGTGCTTTGGACAGAAAGCTATCCATGTCTCAACCTGTAAACCTTTAACTAATGGTACAACACTTTTACATGCTAAAATTTGGTTCGAGAACCATGGTGTGCTACTCCACTAGCATGGTCATCTGAGGATGATGGAGAACTAGATCACATAATTTTAGTAAAGCGGCCCTTTTACGTTCGTTTGAGTCGCTGAAGAAGCTATGTTATTTTGCACAAAGCAAAAGGGCTTGTATGTGTTTTGGCAAAAAAACTAAAGCAAAATGTTCTCTTTTTCTGGTGTCTAGCCTGTTTTATAAAATTGACCAATGTTTGACCATTTCCAAGCTGTGGAGTTACATTGTACAGTTTTGGAAAAGCAACTTCTTTGTTCTATGTAGATCCTTATTCTAGAAACATCATGCTCGTTGATATTGCTTGATTATCCGATTGGTTGCAAAATGATCATCTTTTGGGTGACTGCCAAGTGAGTAAGCCTGCAGTTAATGACATCAGCCACTGTGGCCATCTAATAGTAATGTCTGCTGCCATTCCCACTGCCTGCTTGTGTTCCCATCTGCCACCACTTCTATTGACAACCCTATTGGCATGAACATGGTAGTTGGGATCACCCCTTTAATCTAAGGGCTGACATTACTCTGAATTCGACGAAGTTTCTGTGGTGCCACCACATGTGTCTACCGGCCACTTTATATCACAACTGTTTGATGACTACTCTTGAAATTTGAAGAGTTGAAATAGCTCAAATCATATTTATAGTTTTCATTGTGCATGTTGAAAGCTTTTGGGAATGACATGTTTTTTCTTTGGAATGTGGAAAAGTTTTTTACTTTGAAAGGGACATTAGTTAATGGTGAGACCAGTCTTTTTAGCTGTCACTGTTTGTTAGTTTACTTATTATGTCACCAAAGGGATCGCGAAGGAACAAGACATGGTGCACTGTTTATGAAATTGCTTGTAAACAGTTCATAGCGTAATTATTCCACTTAATGTATAGTGTATCCCTTTCATCCTATTTGATATTCGACAGCAGACCCTCTTTATTTGTTGTCTTGATTTTTGGGTCATGTATCGGAAGCTTACGAAGTAGTTTCCTGGAAATTCATGGCCACAGAAGTTTTTGAGATCTATCTGGCTGAATTGTGGTGTACTATGCTGTTTGTTCTTCTGAATGAAATTTAAAGCTCTAAGCCATTGGAGCCTAGGGACTTTTCTGACATATTAGGATATTTCTTAGTTTGACTCTTTGTAGATCCAGTTAGCTTTATCATTAGCTTTTGCTTCTTCATCTTCATCGGCTGTTATGATTCAATTCTGATCTAGTTTACATATAATACATTTGTTTGATGGGATTTGTAATGATTTCACCTTCCATTCAAATGGGTTGATTTTGCATTTTCAGGGGGATGTTATGTGAGTAATAACACAAGATGCATAACAAGAGTAGAACTTATTTCCTATATCTTGTCAAAGCTTGTGTATGTGGGTTGAATCAATATAGAGTTAAATTTGTTCTATTAATTTTAGAAATCTGTATTAAGTTGTTCAGTGCCCTCGCCTTTTTGGGTTGAGAGAGGGGAAGAGAAAATCCCTTAGCCAACTTCTAGTAAATAAGAGCAACTGTATAATTATCCTCCTTATATTATCTGATGTCATCTTGTTATTAGTTAATCTTTAAATGAACAAAGCAGAGTTTTAATCTGATGACCAATTGATCTTCTGCAGATGAGTTAATTTGGAGGATGAAAAGCTTGGTTTTCAGAGTATGTGATGTCTTCTTCCTGGTTTTCTGTCAAATAAAAGCTCGGGTGAACAAGAAACTCAAGGGCCTTTCTTTTTTCTCTGTGACGTATTTGGTGGAATCTGTGACAATGAAGTTAATTTTTAGCTGTGGCTTATTTGTAAACGTTTCACAGTTCTCAGTCAATTACCATCTGAATTTTGGATCTGATGAAACCATTGTCAAGTTCATTTCTCTATGACAGCAGATGTTGGTGCATCTGGATGCACATATGAATAGGGAGTACTTATGCCACCTACGCCTTTTGTCTGTATGTTATATCCCACTAAAATTTGACGGTTCTCATTGGACTGACGCATGCAGGGTATAGTTATAATTTGCCAGTCTGAGTAAGACTCTGAAAATGTAGTCAGTATGTATTATAACACTTCACTTCTAGTAAAGGTGTGGCTCACCTAAGTGGAATGTCTGCCTTAAATGACTTTTAATTTACAATTCATTTTCTTGTTAGACTGAATTACGACATACTTAAATTTTTAGCTTCAACTACTTGAAAATCCTATGTACATGATTATTACTTTGTAATCAGATTTGTTGGCCCTGATGATCGACTTGGTTATATTTCCTGTTTATGTTAGTGGCTCCTTTTTCCAATAATATTAGTATCTCTTGGTTGAGTCATCGTTGGGGTCATCATTCACTGGTAGTGTGCCTTCGAAATGTTATTGAGACTTCCGATCATTGTCTGAGTTGATACTTATTGGCGCATAATTCCGACTATAGATGCATGAATGCATGAAGCATTGGTTCTATTTGATACTTGAAGGTTTTATGAGGAGAGGGGACCATCACGAGGTCCCTGCCTCCAGATGACTGTGATTGTAGTGGATGATCACTGGAGGCGGCTGCCTGGCAGGGGGGGCGATAGTGCTCTTTGCTGACTCTCCCCCGGCCCCCTTTTTGGTCTTTGGTTGGTGTTTTTCCCCCCTTCTTTAATTGAAAATGAGAATTTGGTTTGAACTGTTATTGATAACAGTTAAGATCCATATTTAGTTAGGTTTTTCTAATAAGTCGACTTGTTTCATTGAACTTTGCGATTGTTGTCTTCGGCAATACAGACAGGTCTAGTATTCCTTGAGTAAAAAGTATAGGTTTAGGTTGAGAGTGAAATGTAGTAGCCAACTTTGGGACATCTGCTGACGGTCCTTTTCTTTGAAAAAGTGAAGGATGGAAAGGGGTGACTCCCGGTGCGACTCCTCTAGGCATTATGGTAGAAGTTCCATGCTCACAAAAGAAATATTAAGTTTAAATGTTCGAGCCGGTCAAATCCTGACTGTTACCCTGCGGAAAGCGAGTTGAAGTGAAGTCGGATTGATACATAGGTCAGAGGAGTCAAGTTGATCAACCCATCAAATTACCAAGGATATGACATGTCTATGAGTTACTTATGATCAAGTAATATCTCCATGAGGGATGTTGAAACTCGCTGCTAAATCCTCTATCGCAGAGCACCTCATGGGGCCAATGGCGTGGTAAGACCTACGATACTCGCTGGAACATCACTTTCAAGAATGCATTTCAAGTGCGAAGAAGGATGATGTTTTGCTATTATGAAGTAGATATTTAGTTTGTGTATGATTACATTTCCGTTCATGGAACAATAGAAATATTTTTTATGTTTATGTTCCTGGCAACAATTTCTGAGAACATAAACGTGTTTGGGAACTAAAAAAAAAAATTATGTTTCAAATTTTTTCATTTAACTAAGGAGACTATAAATATATATTAAAATTAAGATGTCCTTATCTTTTTAACTTAATAAATCAAATTAAATCTCATTTGTTCAACTTACTAAATCAAATTAAACCAATATATACAAGTAATTTATGCACAAATTATCAAATTATAATATGGACGAGATCAACTCTAAAAAAAAGTAAGAGAGAAGACGAATTGGAATTGAACAATGGGAACATCAAATATGTTTTTTATAGAAAGGAAAAATTACAAGTATGAGTTATATATAAATGTTCCCAAATAGTTAAAAATATAATTACATAATTGAAAAATACAATGTCATGGAATTTCGGGCATATTGTAATCCCTTGTCATTTTATTTGTAATACTTTTCCTAAGCATGTTCATATCAATTGCCTAGGAAAAGCATTATAAATAAAATGACAAGGGACTACAATATGCCCGAAATTCCATGACATTGTATTTTTCAATTATGTAATTATATTTTTCCTAAGCATATTCATATCAATTGCCGTTACTCACTTGGGGGAAAGCAGTAAAACAACATTTAATGGAGTGGGAAATAGATTGGCGTACGATTTGTCTTAGGACGGAGTGGAGGGAGGCTATTAGTATTGTGGAGGGGTAGTGTATAGATATATATATATATATACTTATTTATTTTTACACATTTATCTATTTTCCCTCCTTTGATTCTGCTTTTATTTTTATGATTCTTTGGGGTTCATCGACCGCCGACCCCAACTAGTTTGGGATAAATGCGTTATTGATGTTGATGTTGATATTGATGATGTTCATATCAATTGACTGTGCATCAAATACATCATCAGCAACCTCTTATTCTGTAGACCCATATACATAGTCAAGATCACTTGTTGATACATAAATTTTGACTAAATTTTTTCAGTTATTTATTCATAAAAATGAGAGTTAAGTTTAGTTCTAAAAATAATGATAATAATTAAATTTTCCATACATAGCATATTTAATCGAGAATTCATGCATTCTCGGCCAGGCGATGGTAGAAATTGGAGCTCAAATGAACTTGGACCAGATTTGAGGTTTGAGCTAGAATTTCATGAAGAATTTGGGCAGCACCGAGTACGAGGACTACCTAATTTGGTTCGATGCAGCCATCGGAATCTAATTAATGTCCTTTTTGGAATTAAAGTCTGTTGTTTTAAAAGGCCAAAGTGAAGCCTGCGATTTGACCTAGTTATGCACTATAAAAGCATGTTAATGCTTCCCGTTGGGGGGGGGGGGGGGGGGGTGGGGGGGAGGGAATTGATTGAAAAGAGAATACTGAGTCCCAATCTTACGTTCCGAATTTTCTTTGAGAACAGAAGAAGGAGAAAGACAGAGAGAGGTGGACGTGAATAGGGAGATACTAAGGAAGGTCGAAGGTTTCCTTTCAAGGTTGAGATCTTCCCTCTAAGACCCAGACGAGTTTTTCCCACGAGCAGCCGGCTACCACACTGATCACAACCGTTGCTCGCGCCGTCGATGCCGCCACTGATGGAAGACCGCTTTTTGCTGCAGTCCGTTGCCGTTTTTGCCGCTGTCCAATACCAATTTCGCTAATGTCCTGAGCAGGTCACCGTTGCTATTCCAAGTTTTTTTTTGCTGCTGGGTTCACGCCGCTACCTTTACTGTCCGAAGACGATTTCTAGCGACGTTTGGATCAAAAGGCCTTTGTTCTAAGGCAAGCATCCATCGATCGTTCAAGTGCAGGATTTTCAGTTTAGAGAAGGTAAATTCTTTCATCTTTAAGTTGCAATTCGTGATGATTGGTTTGGAAACTCGCGTCCATGTGCTAATGCTTACGCTGATTTGCAATTAGAATTTGAAAAATTGACTCTTTTCCATCAAGTTTGTGCTAGAATCGAAATTTGGTTGATGGTGCGTGAAAATTCTGATATGTGTTGATGTTCTTGAATGAAGGAAATTATCTCACCTTGAATTGTTTGTTAAAAGCTTCTGGCAGTAAACGAGAGATAAATAAGTTGGAGGGTCTCAACATCACCGATTGCTAATAACGCGCTCAATAAGCTCATGATTTTGCACAAGGATTTCTGGACGTCTCTCCATTGTTGATATATATATATATATATAAAAAATCTGAAAATGCATTGGTTAGATGTGGATCTCGAATTGGAGCTCGATCATCAATGGGTGTATCTTGGTCAACTTCTGTGCTGATTTTGCATAATCTGATAGACTAATTGAAAGATCATGGACCTAAACAGAAACATAGCACTTTGATTAGTGGGTTTCTTTAGTTTCCGAAACTAATAAGAGAATGCCAGTCTGAATTGTCGAAACTTGAAGTTAAATTTGCGGGTAGGTGAAAGGGTTCTCGGTTTTGGTGGGTTTTGTCGGAACACTAGACGTCTTTTTTTCATGATGCAAATCTGGGTTTACCTCAAATTTCGGAAGATATTTTGGAAGATAGCATGTTAGTTTAAACAATTGCAATTTACGTGAAAATTTTGAAATCTTTGTGACATCCGAAAATCTTTTGAATATACTCGAGACACTCAAAATACCATTAATCTTTGATTTAGTCCATCTAACTTATCACCGTTCAGGTCCGATTTGCTATCCAAAAGGACAATTTTTAATTTGAAATAAAAGAATTTTTGGAAAAATTAAAAGGTGGATGATGATTGTGATCTTTACTTATCTTGGCGTGGATAATTGTTGATGAATATGTCGTCTTGATTTGATTTGCCATTGTGAAAATTTCTTGAAGATTTAGTGTGATATGGTTTCCTAGAAACCATGTCTAATAAAATTTTTAAAAAGATAAGGTTTCCTAAAAACCTTATATCATCAGATTCTAGGCAGATAAATCAAGACAAATAAATATGTGAGGATATATCCTTAATGGCCGAAATTCCCAAAAGAAAATATTATCCCATGCATATCCTGCATATCTTGCATACCTTGCATATTCTGTTCTCGAGATATCCCCTAGTGATTGATTTTTTTTTTTAAGAAAAGAAATCAACCATTAAGGATATATCCTCGATGATCTATCCTTAATGGCCGAAATTATACAATTAAGGTTTGGTCCCATTCTGTTTAGTCCAATATATGTTTTACATCTTCTTCTTTTTTGGTAAGATACGTATGTATTGACTTTTCAAAAAACTAGTTACAAACCGGTCACAAAACCATGAACCAACCACAGCACCTAAAGTGGCATGATGGGTTCATAGGTGAACCAGTCACAAAATTTACACACGGGAGAGAAATCAACCTATAGCCTAAGTACGGCTGATCAAGAGCAAAATAAAACCAAACATACGGCCAAAAGAGAGTTAGAGAACATCCATTCATAAGAGTGCAGGATACACTATTATCCCAGTTCGTGTATCAACGATTCAGCATTGCAGTTACGTCATAGTGTCGGGACAGTAAGGTCAGCCCAGCCATTGCAAGACACATCAGAATTCCGAGAGCAGCAAGTATCGAGGGAGGTCCAGTAGAACCATGGCTGGAGTCCAAGGAAAGCTTGAGGGAGTAGTTGGAGTGGCAGGATAGCTTGAGAGAGCAGAGCCAGTAGTAACCAGCAGCAACTCGCGGCAATATTAGCAGTGGGCAGCTTAAGAGACAAGGTACCAGTCGCAACCAGCAATCAGCATGGACAGAGTTCATTGAGCAGACTATCATCACAGTTGATAAGCAAGCAGAAGTGCATCCTGGGGAGTGAACAACTAATAGAAGTAGGTGCCATTCAGTCCATTGCATCAGAAAACAGCTAAATTCATCAGCTCGAGTGAGGCCAGCTTTGTAAGGACACAGGATAGTGCAGAGTTCATCACAGGGCAGCTGTGCAGATGGAGAAGATAGCTTCACCAGCATAAAGATAATATAAACAGTACAGCCGAACATTCCATAGTATAAAGTAAGCAGGGCAGTAGATACTTCAAAGAACGTAGGGCCATAAATGTCGCGAATACAGCCATACAGCAGGTTAATCAGTATTCTCCTTTGTATGATCTCAATACCAGAACAGAGTGCCAGAGATTGAATCCCAGTTAGCCACAGAACCATGTGCCGATGCAATAAAATAGAGGTTGAACACAGGAGTATCAACATAAAATGGGACAGAGGACAACCCAAAGTAGCAGTCATCACATCCATCTCAAGTAAGTAGCAGCACATTACCCTTCAAAGATGGTGGCCGAGAGGCCCCACCTCCTCTGGAGGCATCTATTTTGAGGATTGTCTTGGATTTTCCCATAACAAAGAGCTTTATCCTTTACCTTTTTAGTAAGGTGCATGATTATGGGAGGGGGGGGGGGGTAAACAACTTTTTACCTCTAAAAAGTATATCATTTCGCTCAGTCCATATAATGTGACAAAGTGCACCTAAAGAGAATCTGGCAATGCGGTGGCTAAAACTTTTACTCCCAAAATGTTTTTTTCCCCACCTAATAAAGTCATCCCAAGGGAGGTTTTGCCATGGGAGGTTGCACTTTGAAGCCCATATACCAGCTAAGTTATTAGTAACCGAACAACCAAAGAACAGGTGATCTATGGAGTCCGGTCTCAAATTGCAGAAAGCACAGGAACCTTCAACAATTCTTCTATATTGCAGTAGTAGCACCTGAGTAGGGAGGCGGTTGTGAGAGACCACCCACAGAAGAAAAGCGTCCCGTGGTGCGAAAGCTTTATCCCAAATGAAGGAATACCAATGCACTTTCCTTCCCTTGGACCTAACATATTCCCAAGCCGAAGAAATGGAAAAGTCACCAAGATTATTTCCCATCCACCGGAGCCTATCATCCATTGAATCCACAAAGGAGGGAGGTATCTGTAGCCCCGAGGCAATGGTGCGGTATGCCATGGTGTAAGGCCATTCCGAGTTGAAGAAGTCGCGCACCGTAATGTCTCGTGGAATCCTAGAACGATAAATATCACCATTGGAAACCATTTTGGAAAGAGGGCTTAGGTCATGCCAGTTATCAAACCAAAAGGATGTCTTTAACCCATTTCCAATAATCCATCTAAATTGTAAGTAGGATTCCTCCCGAATTTGTAGTATTTTTTTTCCAAGTCCAAGAACACACGGTCGGCCTTTTAGCAGCCCAAAAGTTGATTTTCTTCAAGAAGTTGGAGTGAATCCACTTACACCATAGTGATTCTTTATCCGTAAAGAGGACCCAAATATGCTTAAAGTTGAAAGCTTTGTTGCAATGAGTAAGTCTCCAGATCCCCAAACCACCTTCTTCTTTAGGAAGACAAATATCATTCCAGGAGACCTTTGCACCACCGACTCCTAGATCCGGTCCCTTCCAGAGGAACTGTCTGAGTATAAGTTCAATCCTATTTAGTACAGCCTTTGGAAGAGTGAAAACAGAAGCCTAGTACACATGAATAGAGTGTAGGATGGATTTTATGAGCTGTAAACGTCCCGCATAAGATA
Source organism: Rhodomyrtus tomentosa (assembly GCA_028455895.1). NCBI lineage: Eukaryota > Viridiplantae > Streptophyta > Magnoliopsida > Myrtales > Myrtaceae > Rhodomyrtus > Rhodomyrtus tomentosa. The sequence goes on from JAPCWY010000002.1 coordinate 98,246, forward strand.
GGAATCTTTGTTTTACATCTTCTATGCAAAAATATTCCATTTTCATAAGGTCTTCTTGACTCTTATTCAAAAGGTCAAATGATGTATGTATATTGTACCTTTTGAGGCAATTATAGGTCCTGGGAGGCAATTCTAATTGGTTAATAAAAATAGATTTCAATTCTATTTCTTTTTTCGTTTTCCTTAGCTTAGCCAATCTATCATGAAAAGTAAAAAAGGGTAAACTAACCATGTACTGATTGTTCTCTAAATGTAAGTTTTCTTCTTCCGCATGTAGAAAAGGAATAAATAAATCAATTAAATTCCGGGAGGCTTCATGAAGTGCTTCTTTAGGAGTTAAACTTCCGTTTGTCCATATTTCGAGATTCCCATGAGAATGAATACTATGATTCACATTTGGAACATGCATGAATACAACATCGATAGGATAACTTCCATCTTGAAAGTTTTTTGGTGTTTTTATATGTTTTCCCGATTCCTCTCGATTTGTAACTCAATACACAAATTAATGGGTTCCGTTAGACTAGCTATATACTGTGTGTTATCAACGATTTCCACGGAAGTTGGTAAGATGATGTCTTGAGCAGTTACACATCGAGGACCCTTGTACAAATAGACGCGTTGCAAGTTCCATACAGATTATTTCTCAATACAATTTCTTTCAATTTCATTAAAATTTCATGTACTGATTCTTGAATACCTACTATGGTAGAATATTCACGTGGTATTTTTTGAAATTTTGCACGGGTGATACATGTTCCTTTTATTTACCCAACCAAAACTCTTCGCATCGCAATGCCTATTGTATCGACTTGCACTTTCATAAGTGGAGATAGAATAAAGCGCCCATAATAAAGACGCTTATTATCTGATCTTGATTCAACACACTTCCACTGCAGTGTCCGAGTAGATACTATTATTTTCTCTTGAACCATAATAATATTATTTGATTAGATCATTGAATGGTTTATTTCTCTTGAAATCTCTTTCATTTTGATTTCTACACACATTTTTTTTAGGAGGTCCACAGCCATTATGTGGCATAGGGGTTACATCACGTACGAAACTTAATAGTATACCACTTCTACGAATAGCTCGTAATGCTACATCTCTTCCGAGATCAGGACTTTTTATCATGACTTCTGCTCGTTGCATACCTTGATCTACTACTGTCCAAATAGCATTTTCTACTGCGGTTTGAGCAGCAAATGGTCTCCCCCTTCTTGTACCATTGAATCCACAAGTACCGATGGAGGACCAAGAAATTACCCGACCCCGTACATATGTAACAATCACAATGGTATTGTTGAAACTTGCTTGAACATGAATAGCTCCCTTTGGTATTCTACGTGTACTTTTTCGTGAACCACTACGGGCATTCCTACGTGAACCAGTTTTTGGTATAGATTGTCATACTTTATCATCTCATAAATAGAAATTCGAGATATATGGATATATCCATTTCATGTCAAAACAAATCCTATTTTTTCATTGGGTCCTTTACATTAGAGAGCTCCTTTTCAAAAGATTATCCTTGTCTTTGTTTATGTCTCGGATTATAACAAATTACTATAATTCGTCCCCTCCTACGGATCAGTCGACATTTTTCACAAATTTTACAAACGGAGGCTCTTATTTTCATAGTTGTCGTTCCTTAACTTAATTCTTACTCTATTTTTTGGAAGAAAATAAGTTTCTTGAAATGTTGAACTTCAAATTGTATCCCATGAAGGGAATGATGAAGTTGAAAAAACAACCTAATCATTCGAATCCTTATTGTGGCATCTATAAATTATACACCTTTGGTTGAATCATAACGACTTACTTCAATTTTGCCCCTCCCTCCTAGTATACGTATAAAACTCTGTTGGATCCTTCATGAAACATAACCTAGAATTAGATCTTCATTATCTAAAAACCCCGAGCATACATACCATTGAGAAGGAGAAGTGATTAAGGAGAAGTGATTAATTAATTAAACCTTAATGAATCCATTTTTTTTGTTATTTCATTCTACGGAAAAGCCCTAGAAGTATCACCTAATGTAGTAGGAATGATATCAAATAACCCACCCTTTTTTCTTTTGACAAATAGGAAATTCTAGATCAAATTCGGATATCGGAAAGATTACCATATATAACATAAAATTTCTCCGTTGATTCCCTCTAGTCGAGCCTCTCGGTCTGTCATTATACCTCGAGAAGTAGAAAGAATTACAATCCCCATCCCACCTAAAATTCTAGGAATTCGTTGATAGTTCGAATAGATTCGTAGGCCGGGCCTACTGACACGTTTTAAGTTTAAAATAGTTCAATAGGATACTTTCCTATTCCTTTTATGTCGTAGGGTTAAAACCAAAAAAGATTTATTGTTTTCCTGGTGCTTCCTCACTTTTTTTTTTTTTTATAAAACCCTCTCTTAAAAGTATTTTAATAATGTTTTCCGTGATGTTAGTGGATGCTATTTGAATCAATCTCGATAGGAACTTCTCTTGAAGCAGTAACGCGTTGATCTAGTCACCATCGAAGCCACAAAGGACTATCTAAATTGATTCTTTTCCGTCGATAAGCTCCAATTGCATCATAGGAATTACAAAAAAAAAGGTTACTTATAGTTATTATCATAAGTTCTTTCATGTTGATAGTTTCTGCGATTCCATAGATTACATCTATTTGTACAAATACCTCGGCGATTCCCACTCGTTAATACTTATAGACCAATAAGCATATCTTGGGTTGGTACAGAAATGAGATCCCCAAAAGCGGGAGACAAGAGATTCATATGAGAAAACATAAGTAAACGAGACTCCGCTTGAGCCTCCAAAGATAAAGGTACATGAACAACCATTTGATCCCCATCAAAGTCTGCATTGAATCCCTCACGAACTAATGGATGTAAACAAATAGCATGCCCTTCCACTAAAATGGGTTGAAATGGTTGTATGCCTAATCTATGCAGAGTGGGCGCTCTATTCAGCAATACGGGATGTCCCTGCATAACTTCTTGCAGTATTTCCCATACAATGGGCTCCTTTTCTCGAATTTTACTATTAGCAACTCCTATGTACGAAGCAAGATGTTGTCTAATTAGCCCGCGAATTACAAATGTCTGAAAAATCTCTATTGCTATTTCCCAAGGCAATCTACATCGATGTAATGGAAGTGAGGGTCCTACGACAATGATAGAACGACCCGAATAATCGACCCGTTTGCCGAGCAGAGTCTCATGAAATCTTCCCTCTTTGCCTTTAATTACATCCGAAAACGACTTGTAAACCTTATTATGACCATCCCTCATTGGTTGTCCACGAATTCCATTATCAAGAAGTGTATCCACGGCTTCTTGTACCAATTTCTCTTGACACGTTACTAATTCCGCTGGTGTAGATCTACTTGTTGTTAATAGATCGGTAAGAGTATTGTTCCGATAGATAACTCTTCAATAGAGTTCATTAATATCTGAGTTCATTAGTTTACCTCCATCTATCTGAATGATGGGTCTTAGTTCGGGAGGAAGAACTGGTAATAGACATAAAACTATCCATTCTGGTTCTATATTTGTTCTAAGAAAATGCTTAGCCAATTCCATGCGTCTAACCAAAAAATCCTTTCTTCTTCCAATTGCTTAGTTGATCCATGATTTATGTTTCATCTTTCGTTTCTTTTTTGCTTGTTTCGAGAAATAGATCGATCAATTTTGATTCTTTCTTTTTCTATTAATTCTTTTCCGATCGAGATATATGGATCCACGGATCTATGTGTCTATATAGATCCTTTGTTCATGGATTAACGAAAATGCGCAAAAGCTCTATTTGCCTCTGCCATTCTATGAGTCTCTTCCTTTTTGCGTATGGCATCGCCACTCCCTTTGGCAGCATCCACTAATTCGGAACTTAATTTGAAAGCCATATTTCGACCCGGACATTTTCGGGATGCTCCTAATAACCAACGAATGTCAAGTGCTTTTCCTTGTGTGGATCCTATTTCAATGGGAACTTGATGAGTCGATCTGCCTACACGTCTTGCTTTTACTACTATATCGGGAGTTACTCCACGTATTGCTTGACGTAAAACGGATAGTGGATTTGTTTTTGTCTTTTATTGAATCTTTTTCATGGCTCGATAGATAATTTGATAAGCCAATGATTTTTTTCTGTGTTTCAGAATACGGTTAACCAACATGTTAACTAATCAATTACGATAAATTGGATCGGATTTTGCAGTTTTTTCTTCTGCAGTACCTCGACGTGACATAAGCATGAAAGGGATTCAAGAATCAGTTTTCTTTTAATAAGGGCTAAAATAATTTATTTTGGCTTTTTGACCCCATATTGTAGGGTGGATCTCGAAATATATGAAAGAAAGATTTCCCTCCAAGCCGTACATATGACTTTCATCGAATACGGCTTTCCATAGAATTCGACATGTATCCATGAGATCGAGTATGGAATTCTGTTTACTCACTTGAAATTGAGTATCCGTTTCCCTCCCTTTCCTACTAGGATTGGAAATCCTGTATTTTACATATCATACGATTGAGTCCTTGGGTTTCCGAAACAGTGTAAAAATAAAAAGAAGTGCTTCGAATCTTTGCTATTTGACTCAGACCTGTTCTAAAAAAGTCGAGGCATTTCGAATTGTTTGTTGACATGGACAAAGTTAGGAAAACCTCTGAAATTATTTAAATATTGGACCTTGGACATATAATAGTTTCGAATCGAATCTTTTTAGAAAGAATATCTTTTGTCTCATGGTAGTCTGCTCCAGTCCCCTTACGAAACTTTTGTTATTGGGTTAGTCATACACTTCACATGTTTCTAGCTATTCACATGGTATCATCAAATGATACAAGTCTTGGATAAGAATCTACAACGCACTAGAACGCCCTTGTTGACGATCCTTTACTTCGACAGCATCTAGGGTTCCTCGAACAATGTGATATCTCACACCAGGTAAATCCTTAACCCTTCCCCCTCTTACTAAGACTACAGAATGTTATTGTGAATTATGGCCAATACCAGGTATATGAGCAGTGATTTCAAATTCAGAGGTTAATCGTACTCTGACAACTTTATGTAAGGTAGAGTTTGGTTTTTTGGGGGCGATAGTGGAAAAGTTGACAGATAAGTCACCCTTACTGCCACTCTACAGAACCGTACATGAGATTTTCACCTCATACTGCTCCTCGTTCAATTCTTTCGAAGTCATTGGATCCTTTTCCTCATTCGAGAATCTCCTCCCTTCTTCCACTCTGCCCCGAAGAGTAACTATGACCAATTCAGTTACGTTTTCATGTTCCAATTGAACACGTTCCATTCTGGATTATTCTCAAAGGAGAAGATTCTTCTTTTTACCAAACATCTACGGATCCAATCACAATCTTATAATAAGAACAAGAGATCTTTCTCGATCAATCTCATTGCCCCTCATTCTTCGAGAATTAGAAAGATCCTTTTCAAGTTTGAATTTGTTCATTTGAAATCTGGGTTCTTCTACTTCATTTTTATTTACTTATTTTTCCCTCTTCTTTTTTTTCTTCCCTTCCATCATTCCTTAAGTCCCATAGAATCTGACCCATTTCCTCATTAAGCGAAGGATACGAAAGATTGATTTTTCGATCAAAAGTACTATGTGAGTGAAATCTTCATTTTTTTTCCTCTTTTTCTATCCCTATCCCATAGGTACAGCCTTTGAATCAATAGAGAACATTTTCTTCTGTATCCGTATGAATCGATATTATTCCATTCCAATTCCTTCCCGATAGCTCCCAAGGAAAATCCCGAATTGGATTCCAAATTGACGGGTTAGTGTGAGCTTATCTATGCGGTTATGCACTCTTCGAATAGGAATCCATTTTCTGAAAGATCTTAGCTTTCGTGCTTTGGTGGGTCTCCGAGATCCTTTTGATGACCTATGTTGTGTCGAAGGGATATCTATATGATTCGATCGATTGCGTAAAGCCCGTGGTAGCAAAGGAACCAGGGAAAGCATACAAAAAAGACAGTTCTTTTCTATTCTATTAGTATTAGTTAGTGAACCCAGCTTAGTGAGTCCTTTCTTTCGTGATTCACTGTTGGCACTAGTCCTACATTTTGTTTCTGTGGACCGAGGAGAAAGGGGGCTCAGCGGGAAGAGGATTGTATCATGAGAGAAGCAAGGAGAACAACCTTTTTCTTTCAAATATAAATATACAACATGGATTCTGGCAATGAGTTGGACTCTCTTGTTGATACGAATGAATCATTCTTTCTGCGAAGGTAAATCTTTACATGCTAGGCAAGAGGATAGCAAGTTACAAATTCTATTTCGGTAGGACGTGTATTTCTATTACTATGAAATTTATAAATCATTAACTACTTCTTTCCAAAAGGAGCAGTTAAGAATGGAATCCAATTTTTTTCCATTATTTTCGTATCCGTAATAGTACGAAACGAAGGCCCGGCTCCAAGTTGTTTAAGAATAGTGGAATAGTGGCGTTGAGTTTCTCGACCCTTTGTCTTAGGATTAGTCAGTTCTATTTCTTGATGGGAGCAGGGAAGGGATATAACTCAGCAGTAGAGTGTCACCTTGACGTGATGGAAGTCATTAGTTTGAGCCTGATTATCCCTAAAACCAATGCGAGTTTTTCTATTTTGACTTACTCCCCCGCCGTGATTGAATGAGAATGGATAAGAGGCTCGTGGGATTGACGTGAGGGGGTAGGAATGGCTATATTTTTTTGAGCGAACTCCAGGCGAATATGAAGCGCATGGATAC